>MRSU01009211.1:0-21871 GCA_008369845.1 Trichomonas gallinae
ATCGATTGGATTTGATCACCAGTCGTATAAAACATTGAAATTGTGTCTGCTGATTCGGATAATACCAATCAGCATCCAAAATTTTGCTCAGAGAAGAAAAAACAAGTCCAGTACCCCATTAATTTAATGTTACCCCCTTTTTTATAAAAATTGAATAGTTGAGCCATCCCTTAATTAAAATTAAAATTGCTTTCTTATTGGCATTAGATCCTGATTTTGCAAAATATGATATTGCCCCTTTTTTATTTTTTAGACCCTGTTTTTTCTTTCAAATTATTTGGCAGTCCCTTTTTATTTTTGTTAGACCCTTAATATGTTTTATTTTTTAATTTTATGCTTTCACTTCTTTTTTCTTATAGTTTTTCTAGGGTTTATCTTGAAGAGCATTTTAACCCTGGATGGGAAAAGAATTGGGCACGCCCAGATAAAGTAAAGCGCGGTGTTCTTTTAGGAAAATTTAGATCATCAGCTGGTGCTTATTATGCAGACGAGAAAAAGCAAAGAGGCCTCGAAACAATGGACGCTCATAGATATTATTTATTTTATTCCAATTTTACTGAGCCTTTCGATACAAGAGATAAAGATTTGATTATCCAATTTACAGTGCGTCTTGATATGTATATTGACTGCGCAGGAGCATATATTAAACTTCTCGGCCCGCCAACAAAGCAAACTGAATTCTCTAACGAAACATTTTATTCAATAATGTTCGGACCAGATATTTGTGGCGCCAATCTCCATCAGACAAAAGTCTCCATCGGATACAACGACGAATACTACCCGATTAAAGACAATATTAACGCAAATAAGGATCACTTAACCCATGGATATACGCTAATCATTCGTAAGGACAACACCATAGAGGTTAAAATAGATGGAGAAACTAAATCTTCCGGAAAATTGTCGGATCTGTTTTCTATTCCAACAGTTTCTTCAATTCCAGATCCAAAGTCAAGGAAACCGTTCGATTGGGATGATGTTGAGTACATTGTAGATGAAAACGATGTGAAGCCTGATGATTGGGTTGACGATGAGTTTATAGAAGACCCAGATGCATTCAGACCGCCAACATTTGATGACTCCATGGAATGGGTTCCACCAATGATCAAAAATCCAGACTACATTGGTGAGTGGAAGCCACGTTTCATTCCAAACCCGAATTTCAAGGGATTTTGGAAACCAGATATGATTGAAGTTGATCCAATGCCAGATCCACAGTTTGGACACTTCCCATCTCTTACATACTTAGGCATTGACATCTTCCAAAGCTGCCCAGGAACAATTCTTGGAAACTTTTTAGTTACAGATGACGAAAAATATGCTGAAAAGGCACTTGTAGAGGCATTTTTGAGCATCAGATCTGATGAAATCGAGTCATTCGATACTCATTCTGATCAAGCAAAACGTGATAAAGCGAAAGATACCAGATTCAACGAGAAAGACTATGATATGTTTAAGAAATTAGATGCTATTTCATCTGATGACGATGTATCAAAGAATGCTAATAAACTTAAAGCTCAAAAAGAAAAAGAAAAGATAAAGGAGAAGAAACTTAAGAAGAAAGAGCAACACGATTACTTAACTGAGCTTTAAGGGGCTAATGAAATATTTATTGCAATAATAAACAGTTTGTTAATTCGCTCACTCATCCGAATAATTTAATTTATTTTCAAAAATTGCATATTAGATATAGATATGATGAGTAAGCAATCTTTATATGAATCAAATGATTTTATTCTATAACAAATTCACAAATAACAAGAATTTGATAAAAATATTTTGATATGATACGAAATCAATCTTAAAAACTTTGAAATCATATGGCTATAAGTAAAAATGATTTGATAATAGCTTTTATGAGTTAAATGATAATATTTTTTTATGAAGAAACTATTATTATGAATTAGAAAAGTTGAATGATTTAGTGACGTGAAATGAAAGTTATGGATGTGATATATAGTGTGGATTGTCTTAATTTTCAAAATTTTGATTTTTCTCTTTGATAATCCAATTTAGTCGGTTCCAAAACAATATATTTAGGACGAATTTCATTTATTTTGACTTATGAGACGAGAATTTATTTCCAATTTTTAAAAATAAGGAATGGCTGATCAATTTGTTTCAAAATGTGATGTACTGTAACAATGTAGTCCAAAAATAGTGTTTATTGGTTCCTTATAATTTTACTAAACAAGAAAAAAAAAAAATTAATCTGAATGGAACAGGCTGGGCCTTACGAATATTTATTCCAGGACCCAAAATTACCAGATCCATCAGATGAAGTTCTTGGTGAGCTTGAATCCTTTATAATTTCAGGCTTTGATTCGGCCGTGAAGAAGCGCATCGAGAAAATAATAGATTATTGCGTTCACCAGCTGCCTCCTTACGTAAGCTCAACTAATTTTACGGATCAGAGCCAAATCAACATCCAACTAAGGATAGTTTCACTGCTCCATCTTATTCACCCGACTTATTTGAATGAATCGTTGTCTGCAAAAATCGAGGAAGCGATGTTTCAAATATTACGGTCCGGAGGGCCACTGCAAACGGCAGCATTTAGCTGTCTTTTTGATCACATGTTCAGTGCTCCTCATGGAAAACCAGACAGATTAATCGAATTCCGCAAATGGTACTATTCTTACCTCCAAAATGCGATCAAAGACGTGTTTAAATGCGACCACAAGTTTTTAATGTTTTTACTTTCGACATACAAAAACAATCTGCCTACACAAGATCAACTTGCTCTATACTACGAAATTCCGATTTTACTTGCCGATGAATGCCTTAATTACAAAGACTCTCAACAATTCTTCCCCGATATTGAGCAAATCTGCGTTAAATCGATAAGAGCTTGTTCAAGATTTTTCGAGGGAGCAAAAGAACCTCCTAAATTCCAAAGATACGACTTAATAATTAAATTATACGATAAAATTCCAAAGGAATTGAAATTCTTCCACATTTACCAGAATTATTTATTATTATGTTCCTGCATTTGCGGGATTCAGTCTATACAGGAATCACAAATACGAGAAATAGTGCAACGGGAATTACTATCTAATTTCCTATCGATGGCCTACGATCCGTTAATTAACGCAAAAAGGGCAACAATCTATTTTACGACAACTTTTTCGGGACCATTTGCAACAGAATATATTTCCATTCTTATTTCTTACGCTTACCAGTTAATTCGAGTTGAACCAAAATTCGCATCTCAATTCCTCAAAAAATGCATCGCCCAGGCAAACGCAGAAAATCAGCAAGAAGTCATCGATCAATTTATGTCAATTTTAGAACTATTTACTGATTATTACAACGAAAATCCAATACAATGGGGCGATATTAACTTCGCGATCCTCAATATAATGCAAGAAGTCATGATACAATTTTTACGCAACGGAAATGACGACAAAGAAATCAAATTCGACATTTTAATCAGATTAACGAAATACATATCAAAGATGTTGGACCTTTATGCTGACTTGTATGGGTCCACGAAAGATGCAGAAATTTCAAAGAAATACGAAAAATTCCCAAGAATGACTTTCAGGAAATATTTAGATATAATTAACGAAAGATACTTAGCAATTCTATCAAATTTGAGCGCCGGAAGGTGCTATCCTTTTTTTAACAGATATATACATTATTTTGTGCCAAAATCTCCACTATATGTTTATAATTCAAATTTCTTATACAAAATCCACAAAACGATCAAAGCACCAGCAGCTGTAATTCTAGCTCTTATCGAATACATCAGCAAAAACCCAGATAACATTCAGAATTTGACATTAACAATTTTACACAGATCAGTTTCTGAATATATTTACATGGATGCATCAGCCAGAACAACAGAAGAAGAAAAGAATGTTGTTATCACATCGCTTTTCAGGCTTTTTTGCTTCTGTATCCATTACCAAAAAGCGCAAATTTTGGATGGATTTTTCATCGACCTTCTCCGCTTCTTTTCCAAGGAAAAGCAGCCGCTCAACTCCAAATTCGCTCAGTTCTACAAACTCCTCAAACAGAACTCTCTGAACTGGTGCCTGATGCTCACAGGATTACAGCCGGAAGTTACTTTTTCGAAGCTAGCAATCTTAATATTCCCTGTTTTAGAAGTTACTCCCGACGATAAATCCGTTGAGTTATGGTTCAACCTTTTCGTGCCAGCTCTCGAAGACCCCAACAGGCAGAGCATTTATTTATACGCTATAGTCCAATTGAACCTCATGGAGTACTTCATTAAACTCCAGAGAGCGACGCAATTCCGTTTTTTTAATGCCATCACAAAATATCTTAACAACAACCTTCCCATGGTCGCTTATATATTGAATATGATATCTGACCAGATTATACAGATCTCTCAGGAAATAAATCTCCAAGCAGCGAAAGTCAAGACGAATTCAACGTTTGTGAATATAGACGATAGATCGATTTCCCTCGAAATTGTTTTTGAGGCGATGCAAGCTTCGGAAAATTACGATATAGAGTTCCTTAGAAAATGTGTATATACAGCATTGCGTGATATTCCTTACAGGAAGTCTTGTGCCAACGAAATCGTCGACAAAATCATTAACTACATCAAAGACAACGATAAAGAATTATTGAAAGATCTTCCGGATACATACTCGGGTTACTATTACTCGTACATGTTATTCGAAGAAATAAGAATCCCTGATGATCAGACAGTCGACTTTATCAAGCAGTCGACATTCTTGTATGGCAGCAAAGAACACGTGCACACGATCCTCAAACTCGTTAACATTCTCTTCGAGAAGGTCAACTATAGCACAGAATTAGTGAATTTAATCATCCCGATTATTTACACTTCAGGAAAATTGACAGATTTTGGTATCGAAATTATCAAAAAGCATATTATAGATAAGCACGACCAGGAGCCATCTGTTGAAGAACCAGTTATCAACGCACTCCAAAAAGCAGTCAGATACACACAGATAGATTTTTCAATTTCTTTCGTCAACAAACTTTCTTACGCTTTATCTAACCATCCTCTAATTGTCAGGCACAAAAAGACATTGACAATGGATGTCAAAAAAATTGAACAACTGCTGGATATGGTTTTCCCTGAACAGCAGGCTCCACAACTTTTTAGCGTTCCTTTCTCTGAGTTCGACGGTTTTATCAAAATCTACGACTTGATTCTCAAAAGCATCAGAGATGATGAGGCGAAGAACAAAGACAATACTCCACTGTTTAAGAGTTCCAAGTACCAAGACCACATTATACATCTAGTCATGCAAGGAAACTTCATCGAGAGCGAACCATATGTTAAGCGCGATCCGATGCTCGTCAACTTTATCAAAATGCGATTTTTGTATAAACTTCTTGCAAGAATCATCATCGCATTTCCAAAAGAAAAACAGTCACAGAACTACGTAATCGATGCATTCAAGGTGTTCGATGACTACTGGAACCGCCAGTATCTTCCATATTTCTTGAGACAGATCAGAAAAGGTGTCGAGAGAAATCTCGGAAGCTATGACAGTTGGCCGACAAATATCATAGACATTTTGAGCATCGATGAACGTCAGCCTTCTACATCTTCACTGAGGATGATGCTCTTCTTCACAAAGACTGGCCATTTCATTAACTGCTCCGAGCCAGTTTTGAACCTTTGCAGTTTGACGTGCGATTATATCCAAAAGCGCCATTCACAAAATCTCAGACGCGAAAGAATTTTGGCGGACGCTGATTTAATATTCCAAATAATTCATGCTGTTCATGATTTAGAAGAAGAAAATGTTAAACCTGTTCCTTTCATCAACAAGCTTCTTGAGCTCGCTGCAGCATTAAGAACGTCGCAAACAAATCCAATCATTCTTCCTTTAGAAAAAGTTGTTGACTGCTACCAAAACGATTTCGTTACATGCTTGGCAGCCAAATTCGGCAAGGACTCCAACTATGCGTATTTCTTCATCATGGAGGAGCTCTTCATTCATCCAGACTGCAGGTCATTCGCGATGTGCTGCGTTGAGAATCTTTTCACTCGTTATACAGAAATCATCGAATTCATTAAAAATGGTAAATCAGTTCCAAACGTCGCATTCATGATCCACCACTTCTTCAACTGCGTTGCTGAAGTAGCCAGGAATCCGAATACTCCACCAGATGACTTGTTCGCGCTGATTAAAATCATCCAGAAAGTTTTCGATTTCGGTCAAATAGACGTTAGCAAATTTAAGCCAACAATTTTCTCTTCAATGCTCGATGCTATGATTCCTCCTAACATAGAGAACTATGTGGACAACACTAATCTAGTGAACATCATCTTAACGCAGAGCATTCCATATATACTGAAGAAGCCGGCCGTTTTCTTCCATCCAATAATGATCAACCGCATCGCAAAATTCTTCTCTCTAGTTCCAGGCATGCACCAGAAATCTTTAGAATTATTGTCTTCTCTCCCAGAGGGCAGCCTTTCTATTGCATTCTTGAAGCAAGTTTTGTATAAATTCTACGAGCTATCTCCGCCAACAGAGAAAATAGTTTTACCGGTTGGAAAATTGTCAGAAGGAAATTTGTTCGAGCAGTTTATTTTCGATTATTCAGGCTCACAGCTTGCTATGTACGAAAATGTCGAAATAGAGGATATCATGGAAGTCCCGTCGAGATATTTGAGCGCACACGTCGGCGACATATTCATTAAGCGCGGATATATGGATAAAATGTGTTTGCAGTCGATGTCCAGGATCTCTAAATCAATGTTCAGGCCAACAATAGATGTCTCGAAAGAATTTAACGATTTCATTGATGTCTATCCTTACTGGTGCAGCTTATCTTTCCACATACTAAGAGACGTCAGCGGGCAAACAATAAATATTTCGAGCGAAGAATACTCAAGGTATTGGATGGGCTTCGGATTGAATTATTTGTTTAAATCGAAACAAACTATTCAGCAAATGCAGCCATACGCTAAATACATTGCGACAATTGCTCCACAGTTGCACAGAAGGTATCATGCTCCTTTCTTAAATATGATAATCGGTTTGATTCTGTACTACTTCGAAAAATTCTCGCCGAAAGAATACGTCAACATTATTATAAGTCTCGTTCCAGTTTTCGAAGTCGTTGCCAAAGACATTGACATCAAAGAGATCTTCATTGCTAACCTGGATAAATTCAGGAACTATCTCAGAGAAAAGATAGAAGGACAGGACAGGAATGTCGTTTTGAGTCAGATAAGATTTGTTTACTCAACAGTACAATACCTTGCAAGATTTTTGTGGCTCGATGAAACTTTCTTCCCTCAGCCGCTCAGCATTGTTCCTTTCTTAGAAAACCAGTATCCAGCAGAGCTGCTCAGATACTACAAAGAGGCCCTCAAGGCAGCAGTTTTGCACAGCAAGAATGTCATCGACATTATCTTGAACGAAATCATGACTTTTTTCAAATCCGGACAAAAGAAAATTTTCCTTTCTCCAATTTTGCCGACACCTTTTGCAACAGTAATCAACTGGTATTCGGAAGTCACGAACCTGGATCCACACCACGGACCATTAATAGAGCACATAGTTGAGTCACTTAAGCCGCAAACAGTCGCAATGCTTCTACAAGAACTCAAATACATTGTTTTGCCGATTCCGGCCAAATTTACCAAGATTTTACTGGAAGTTATTGCCTCTTTCCCTTCGTTTAATGACAGAATTGCTAAGCGTCCTTCGATGACTATCTACAAGAAACTCTTCCAGGCAGAAGATCTCCAGAAAACAATCTGGGAAATCGACTGGCCGTCAATGCCACCTTCAACACATCTTTACACTTTTGCTTCACTTTTATTCCCATCAACACTTGCTTCTTTGATGCTATACATATCTGAAGAAAACATTTGCTCCATGCTGTGCGAATCTTTGCTCAGTCTTCCATTCAACATCAAGAGATTCTTAATGTATTACACGTCAATTTGCCCTGACACGTCATTGTCAAATTTCTTCAGAACGACAGTAAGTTTCCACGATTCAATTCCACTCCCTCATAAGCCATTAATACACAACGTCCAGTACCTCACAGATATCGCTATGTTCGATGATGCTCTCGCTTTAGCTGAGTTGAAGAATCCTGTTTTCAGCAAAGCTGTCAAATTCAACCAACTTTTCAACTACGAAGCAGCTGCGCAAGCTTATTTAGACATCATGGCTAAAGAAGACGAAAACTTTTCATTAGCCATGTCACTCTTCAGCCCAGTTCGCTCCAACTTGAAGTATCCAATTGATCCAGCGAAATTTTCTGGTCCTACAGCTTACTACAACCTTCCTTTCGTTAGGATGTTTTCTCAGACTTCAGACAAGGACCAAATCGCGAACCAGATCAAGTTCCCCGTCACAAAATTCCTGCATCCACTGATTGTGTCAATAGAGAGAAGGATGGCGATGTTCGAGTACGACAGGCAGATCAACATGATCCTCAAGCCTCCGCCAGATGCAAGAGCATTGAGAAAACTTAGAACTTTGCCATTCAATTCTTTGGACTTGACAAATTGCGTGTCATCGATTCTCGGCATGAGAACTTTCCTATTGAGCGCCAGATATGAGAAGCAGCCTAACCAACAGTCAGTTCCTTACCAGGCTTTCATCGCTTTCAACTACAGCAGGATGAGTGTTTTGATGTCAAAGTCCGGCTCAATTCGCAGAGCATTAAAAGCTTTGCTTAACTCAATCAAATTTGCTGAGCTCCACATACAGAGTGCACAGATCCAGCAGTTCTTGCAGCAGACAACTCCGCAGATACAATCAATTGCACCTTTGTTCAAACAGGCAATAGATACTTGCGCTGGAATGAACGTGAGCACGATGAATGTCGGAAGAGTTTATCGTTTCCTCTCACAGCCATTCAACGTGCAAGTCCGCCCACTTGACGCAACAAGGCAGAACTACTTCATCGCTATGCGTGATTTAGGGGGCTTCATCAAGTCTACTCCTCAAACTCAGCAAAGCATTTCTCTTTACAATGAAATATTCACATTTTTGTACGCGTACGATGTGAAGCAGATCAAGCCTGACCAAGCCTACGAAATATTGCTCGGCAACACTCAGCAGGCGACAACGGAGCAGGGCTACTATGCCACTACTCTCGCCTTCGCGATCCTCAAAATGTTCCCCGAATCAACGAATGATTTCATCAAATCGATGGAACTGCATTACAGAGAGAGGATGTCATTATGGCTTCGCTGGCTGCCTCACTTCTTCACAGCCTTTAAAGATCCACCGCGCGGAATCATTTCGATGCTAATTAAATACCAGCCGCAATACACTCGTGCGATGTTGAGGAATGTTTCTTACATGAAAACAGCCATCAATCAGCGATTTATCACGGAAGAGATCAACAAGATGATCATGGAGAACCCCTCAACACTTTACCAGATATCAGACTGCGACTCCATCTTCAAGTGGACACAGTATTGTGAAGCAGACATCACCGAATTCAAGAAGGCAATGCATGTTGCTCTTAGAACTGTCGAAGAGCTAGCTTTATCAGCACAACCACATGAAGAACTCGTGAAGATCACTGGCCCTGATATCGGCCAATATCTCCTTGATCATCCTCCGTACTTCAAGACAAACTTGAGGTCTATTGACATGGGCACACCAAGAGGCTTCAAGATCCCGCTGAGAGCAATGTTTTATCACGCTGAAATAGATGCACCAGGCGACAGAGAAGCTACATTAACATTCGTTTCAAACAAAGGAGGACAAACAATATACACGATATCATCTGCTTTGCTTTATCCGCCAAACTACAGCGAAGAAATAATTTTGTACTGCATACAGAAGATTTTTGAAACTCATCCATCTTCTGCGATGAGGACGAGCTTCGTTTACATCAACCAGCTGTTCTACTTGCACAATGATATTGTTTTACTGCAGGGCGAGTTCCAAAGCTTGCAAACAATCGCTAACAAGAATATTGCTTACGAATTGCTCAAGAAGAATCCAGAGAGAGTCAGCGGAAAATCACCAGCAGAAATTCTCGAGAGAAGAGACATTAATGTCAAAAGCGACTGCTTATTCGAGTGGATTTCTAAAGGCGCGAATGGCAACGTCGTTGACTTCCTGCAGATGAAGCAGTGTCTTGCTGCTTTCATTGCATCATATTCTGCATTGAAGTTTTTGTTCATATCGGAATTCAAGTACAACATGAATATAGTTTTCGGCATCACAAGGCAGACATGCTTCATCCCGAACACGACAAAGACTGGCAGCAGAGTCATACATTTGCCGCTCACTCCAACAATAAGAGGAGCTTTCCCTATGTTCACCCTCAAGGGAATTTTCAGCGCAACTTGGCAAACAGTCATGGAGACAATGAGCACAAAGAGAGACAAGATCAGAGTCATACTTGGAGGACTTGTAAATACTGAACCAGAAAGAGTGACTAAGACAGTTTTGAGAAGGGCAGAGATTTGCTCAACGATGGTTGGCGAGGACACAGACAAAGAAGAGTTACCATTCCCGTTCGCACTCATCAATCATTTGATAGATAACTCAGGAAACGCATTCATGGCACAAGAACTAACTTTCGGATGGATATAATTTCTCCATTTTTTCCATTTTTATTTTTTTATATTTGTTATGTATTTTATATATTTATGTTTCAGTTTGATCCTGAAATAACTAAAATATTGATTATGTTTATACTTATCATTCACATGGTTTTTCATCCAAAACTAAATTTTCCAATCCACATGAATGAAATGTTATAACAGCATTACTTATTGCTACTAATTACAAAAATTCTGCTCATGATTAGATCTTTGAAGTTACTAATTATGATCGAAAATATCCAATTTCTCAAATGAATCATAATAATTAAGGAAATGTTTCAAGAGTATATCATAAATTTTGAATTACGTGTCAAATCATTCAAAATTCAAAGCTTATCTGTCAAAAAGTGAAATTATTATTTGGATTACATGTCAAATTTTCCAAAATTGTTAAAATTACGTGTCGAAAATGTTAAAATTCTAAAGATTATCTGTCAAAACGTCAAATTAGGAATTAATTACATGTCAAAAAGACAAAAATTGCTAAATTTAAGCAGTTCACTTTATTATTCAAAATAACAATATATATTAAGGCAGTTATGTCATAATATGCAGCAGACACTATTTAATAAATGAAAACCAGTAGGCAGTATATAGGAAATTGAGGAATTTGTTTAATAAAAAGTGACAGCCAATAATGGATTTTGACCCAGTGCAAAAAATATATGATTTGATAAATTCTACGTATGTAGATCCTGGGGATGATAAATCCGTCGGCCTCTTCCAGATGGAGAGCTTTATTCGGAAAACAGAGTTTATTTCATTGTTTTTCCATTTATTAAAGCGTACAGATCTCTCAATACATCATATATTCATTTCGTATACGTGCATATACTCAATTATCGAAAATAGAGGCTCTTTACTAAGTGTTAGCCTGTTAGAAAAATTATTCGAACTTACTTTAGCGTCAATTCAAGAAAATTCGGTCGTTTTACTTCAAAACTGTCAGCTTCTCTATAAAGCTGTCTCTGTTTGCAGCATTATAATGAAGATATATTTCGAAATGAAAAATGAACTTGACAATTTTTTTAATTCTATCAAAGAAATATACGACACTGATGAAAATGGTCAAGTTATTTCGCTTACAATCATGACCTCTCTGCCAGAAGTTTTTGTAAAAATCCAAAATTACACAGATCAATATGATACAGAGTTAACCTGCTCGAAATTCAAGGACAAATACATCATAAACCTCATTAACATTGCCTTCGAAGCAATATTTTCAGGCGAACACTTAGTATCGCATGGTCTTTATTTATTACGAAATGCGCTGTTTTTTTGTGAGCAGAAGTCTTACGAAGGAGCTGTAGTATCTGTACAGTTCCCAAATAGCATGCAATCTGCATTTGATTCGGCTCATTGCGAAAAATTATTTAGTTTATTGTCGACAACAGAGCAAAATGCGCAGCAATGTCTACTAGAGATACTTAATATATACTTAAAACCAACAAAAATCATGTTTTCGTCAATTCCTTTAATATCAGAATTTATTTTGCAAGTTTTCACTTTAACAACTACGATAATGAGCGAAAGCAACATAGCAGATCCACTCTTTCACGGAATTTGCAATTTAGTGTCCTTAGTCTGTCAATTGCAAATAAGATTGGACGGACAAGTGACTGAGCAAACGATGCCATTTATTAATCAATTATATGAGTTTACGAATAACGCTTTGAATGCGTCGATATCAGTTTATGAACAAATTATTGAAATTTGGACAAATTTTTTAAGTTGGAAATTTAATGACGTTCCTGCTGAAGTTTTGGACCAGATAACACAAAGCTTGCACCAATTTCTGCAAAACTTCTTTGGGGGATTATTTAATCAAATTAATCGATTTGCTGAAACAATTTACGAAGAAAATTTGCTGGAATCTAAGACAATGTATAGCAATATTTGGAAACTGACAAAAATAGACTTCGATTCTTTGTCTAAGATGATATCAGATATAATTTTGCAAAAAAAGGCAGAAATAGAAACATCTCAGACTCCACAGGTTGCATTGTCCATTTTGTTCCTAATAAGAATTATTCGCGCGCGAAAATCAGCTGTCAGAGACTTCGAAACATCAGATAATAACATAATCTATACTTTTTACGACAGAAGCCTTCAGCTTGTCTGCTCTCTGACTCCATTACTAGAGGGGATCATATCCGTATGCGGAGATCTCGCTGTTGACCTCGAAAAAGAAATTGTCGGTTTTCTGCAAGAATTTTGTTCGATTTTGCTCGACAAGTACCAGGATGCTATGGCCAAAGGCATGTCAGACACAGAGATGAAGACCAGACTGGAGTCACTAGGCAATAAGCAGCTCGAAGACTGGGAGATAGAGCAGATGAAAACTCACGTAATGATTGAAGCGGCAAACGCTGCAGAAGAAAACGTCAAAAACAACTTCGAGAGCGTCTTGGAGTTCATTTTCACATCTATATCGGCCTTTTGCAACTGCGGGCTTGAGAATTCTTCATCTGTTATAATACAACTGATTATGTTGTTGAGCGCGATAATGAATAACTCGAAAACGAGTGTTTTGTTCGCGCATTCGAAATTTTTCGAAAGTGTCAATAAGCGACAGATAAATATAGACTTCAACGCACAGAACATGAAGATATTAAAGCGTCCTCGCAGCTCACTGTTCTATTTCTACGCAAATCATATTCCCAATCATAGGGTTTTGTTGCAATTTCTCGGAACATTTCACGAAAGATTCGAATTCTTGCAGACGAACACTGACCCAATTGGCGTCATCGCATTATACAGGGACTTAACCAGCATGGTCACTGGCCTCACCAATTATTCGTATCTAGAGAAGATGCTGACGTGGTTCTGCAACAATCATCTCGAAGACACAATGAATTTCATCGCGAATTTTTCGAACGATATTTTTGTCCTCAAGAGTATCATCAGGCTATACATTGCCATATACAAGACGTCAAGGGTTGAGAATGCTCCACATGTATTGGAAGGCACCGGGCTGGGAATTTTCCTCGTCAAAACTTCAGCGAGAATCATTGAGACACTTTTTTCATATTTATCTACAAATCCTGACATTATCATGATTCTCGCGAAACTATTCCACAGCTGCTTGATCACAAGGACAGTGAACTACGGAGTCATGCGGCACTACAACGATTTCTCGATTGACTTAATTACTCAGAAGTTTTATCAGACATTAGAATACGGAAATTTGCTGGGAGACAATCCTGTGCTTTACAGATATTTACTAATCACACTGACGTCAATCGCTGATAACTGTCCTGAAGACTTCTCAAAGATAGAAAACATAAAAATGACAATTCAGTTTACATCGAAGCCGTTGAATTCTGATTCGATTGAATTGTTCAAAATCGCTTACTTAGTTATTTCTCAGGTTCTTTCTCACGACATAACAGCTTTGATTCCCATGCTTAGGCCTCATTTTGTCTATGTGTTCAACGCGATTATTAACTCTTCTGAGCATGCTTGTGCTTTTCCACTCCTTATATACATGGTGAGATTTGACGGCGATTTCGTCAAAGAAGCATTCAACCAATTTATTATGGCTTATGACGAAGAGTTCAGGAATGATGTCAGCAAGAATGTCCAGACTCTGCTCGCAGCAGATCCTAATGACGAGTCTGCACCAAAAACATTTTACAGAGTGATGAGGAAATACCAGATCTACTTGAACAGCATCGAATTCTTCAGACAGTTTTACGAGGTATAAGATATTTTATTATGTATATTATTGTTATTTATATTTTTATATTATTTGTTATAAAGTTTATTTTGTATTTTTACTCGATTTACAACTATTTTTTGCAATAATCGGAATTATCATTTCTGCAATTTTTATTTAATAGAATATGATGAAAGCTCATCTGATAAAAACAAAAACATAGTCTAAACATGAAATTCACATAAAGATTACCATGAAGTTGTCAGTCTTCTTTTTTTAATTAAAGTTAATGAAAAAAAAACTATAAAACAGCATATATTTGGGCATCAATAAATTAACAAATTTGCTCTTTTCCTGCCTAAATCAACATAATTTGTAAAGTAATGCTGAGAAGTAGTTCAATCAAGCAAAGATGAAAACATGTTATGATTTTGAAGCTAGTTAAATCATAAATTTCTTTGCAAATCAATTGCAAACCTTCTTTAATGTTAGGAATGATATATTAAAGCATTTTATTTAAGCAAAACTATGCTAAATAATGTAGTTACTCATTAAAAGCTAAATATATCATGTTATTGATTTGTCAAATGAAAAATGAATTTGACGCTTTACAATTTACGTGTCATGTTATAGATTTGACAAAAGTTAAAAAAGTATTTTGTCACTTTTTGGTTGTACAAAAAAATCAATTGAAAAAGTCTGTTTGTATAAAAAATATTATAAATGCAAGACGGAGCTCACATTGTCAAGTTGCAGGATAGCAAATACCATGTCAGTCTTAGTGATTTGTCGAATGTCAACTTCGTACAGCCCACTTTTCGCCCATTGAACACGTTTTCCATCGCCTCTTTGATTTATCACGGCGATACTGCCACGATATTAAAGGGCCACTACGAAAGCAAGCCAGTTATCATCGAAACATGCAACAGAATCCCATTCCGCCTTGTCTGTCGCGAACTTGTATATTTTGAGCAAGATTTAAAGCAAATAGAAAACATAGTCAAGATAAAAGCGATCACAAGGAATACTTCACTTGGTGTTATCTCGATTGCTTACGAAAATATTGATTTTATTCCATGGCCTGCAAAGATTCCGACCGAAAAGCTTGTCCCACTCTTCGCTACACTCCTCAAGACAATCTCTCAGATTCATGCTAAGAAATTCTCGCATGGTTGCATTTGTCGTTCGAGTATTTACGTCACTCCTGACTTTAAGAGCATCACGCTTGGTTGCTTCCACGCGGCTGTAAAGACTGGTGACATTGTCGCGTTTACTTATGATCATCCATGCATGCCAAAGACTAAAGCAAGACTTGACGCAAGAAAAGACGATTTATATTCTGCAGCGATGTGGTTTTTGTCATTCTTCGAAAGTAACCCGCAAGATGCGCTTTCTCATCTTGATAAATTAGAAATTCCAAAAGAAGTCGCTTCTGTCATCAAGAAACTCACAGCAGAGGGTGAAAACGATAGAATTAGCGCAGAAGACGCATACAAAGCACTTCAAAAAGGATCTAGCTCTTCGAAGTAATAAAATGTTTATTATTTTGCAAATTTATACATGTATTTGTAATACTTATTGCCATATCTACCCCAATGGTTGCATGCAAAGCAATGGTTCATTATATCACCAAATTTGAAAATTATATTTTTGAATTATCAGAAAGGCTTTCTATTTATAGCATTGCATCATCCTATATTATTACAATCTCATCATATTTTTTAATTTTATAAATTTTTGTTAAAAAAAAATTATTGCTATTTCTTTATTGGTTATACGTTTGTTTCATATTTTATTGCATATACTTTATTATTTTCATATTAAAATTACTGATAATCCAAGAATATAATTTTTCCAAATTAAATTTACTGATTTGAGCGTTGTTATAAACATTTTCCACATCTTTAGCTGAAATACAATAGTAATATCATAAAAGCAGCCATTCTATGAAGTGTAACATGTGTATATGATATAAACAACAGAGAATATCGATATGTCATGTTAATTCCTTTACATGGCAAGTTTTTCAAGTTGGCTAAACATGTAAAATCATATACATGTCGAAAATAATGGTTTATGTGATAAAAATAGTCAAATTGAACGCAAAATTTTTCAGTTGGATGATGATGAAAATCATTTTACATGTCAGATTTTAAAATTTTGTAGTTTTATAAAATTACTGCATCATAAGAAAGCGCAGAAATGGCATTTTTGTAAACTTAACAAAACTGCGTTTTCAAAAGTTGTAAATTTCTTAAAGTTTTTTACGTCTCCTCACAAAATAATTTCAATCTGTTCACAAAATGTCTGAGACTTGTTCCATTGTTGTGCCGAACTTTATTGGCAAATACAGGGTTCTTAAGACGCTTGGCAAGGGTGGCTTCGCTGTTGTAGTCCTCGCACAAGATATAAAAACGAAGGAACACGTTGCAATCAAAATTGTCGATCGTAAAGGTATAACAAATCACAAAATGCTCGCATTCCTTGAGAATGAGCTGAGGCTCTCCTCACGTTTTCACCATCCAAATATCGTCGAAGTCTATGACATTATCTATGAAAAAGATGTCATCATGATTGTCATGGAATATCTTCAAAACGGCGACCTTCAGAGCTTGTTGGAGCGTGG
The DNA here is from genome assembly GCA_008369845.1 of Trichomonas gallinae. Classification (NCBI taxonomy): domain Eukaryota; phylum Parabasalia; order Trichomonadida; family Trichomonadidae; genus Trichomonas; species Trichomonas gallinae. The sequence goes on from MRSU01009211.1 coordinate 16,837, forward strand.
AATGTGTTTCGCTACGGATGAGCAAGTTTCCATATGTTATCAAATTCTTGATGCAATGAATTATCTCCATTTGAGAGGGGTAAGCCACAGGGACATCAAACCAGAGAACATACTTTTCGATTCCCAGCTCCAACCGAAGTTAATTGATTTCGGTCTGTCTCGTGAAAATGCATCTGCATTACACACGTTTTGCGGCACAGCTTTCTACATGGCGCCTGAGCTAGTTAACAGCGATGTATATGATGGAAGAAAGAGCGATATCTGGGCTTTTGGAATCACAGCTCATATTTTAGCTGTTCAAAGGTTCCCGTGGCCTGTTAAATCTGAAGTACAGATCATAAAAGATATACAAGAAAACACACTTCAAATAAGTATCGAACCAGAAGGAATTATGGGTGAAATTATTAAAAGATCGTTAATTTATGACCCACAAGAGCGTTATTCTGCAGTAGATCTCATGAATTACATCGAGCAGAACCACAAACTGCCTCTTTGCATCCTTAAACCAGCAGCTGTTGTTCCGACGCTCAATGATCGTGCTACATATCAAGGTCCGTCACTTCCTAAGTTACACATCCGTATTAAGCCAATTCTCAGGGCAAGAGCCAAAGATGCTGCTGATAGAATTATTACAAAGAGAGGGAAGAGAATACAGAGTATATAACTTAATGCACTACATCAAAAAACTTATATTATTGTTTTGTTATTAATAAAATTTCAAATTTTCGAAATATTTTTTATTTAAACTGTAATTGTTGTTTCTCTTGATTCATAAACTTATATTTCATGGAAATTTTTATAAATATCACATGGTTAGTTGAGATTGTAAAATTTAAGATTTTGAATAAAAAATTCTTTAATGAATCTCTTAGATATCATAATAGAAAAACCTATGTCATGGGTAGATAATATTGGCAGATTGCTAGTCGGGTTTTTCGCGATATTTTTTTATCTTCGTAAAACTCTGCTTTTAAACAGATTTACGATAAAAGATAAGATTTTTATTAAACGAGTGTAACTGTTTTAGTATCAGGCTCAGCTGGAGCAGCAGAATTGCCTGATTTGTTGCGTTTGAAGAACCACCAGTATGCAACGGCTCCAGCAACGCCAATGATGATAAGAACAATGATAACGGCAGCAATTACTCCAGCCTTAGAACTAGATTTTGTTTCTGGTTTGATAACACGAATATATGCTGATTCTATGACTTGTTTTGGTGTATATTTATATTCAAAGTATTCGTCGTATTTGAGCGTGAATCCTTCAGCTGCTCTGAATGAAATAATCTGTGGCTCAGTTGTGGACACGATTGAGTATGTTCTTTCTTCGAGATTGTATAAGGAAACATATGAAGAGTTAGGATTGTCCAAATAGAATGTGTATTTTAATGTTGGAACTGGATTTGCGAGGAAGAATGTTGTATTCTTGCCATTTTTGCTTGTGAACCTAGTGCCTGGTGCAGCAGCGTAGATAACCTGGTATTCGTCAGGCATTTCTTCAAGATACGAAATATCATAATAAATTAATCTTTGAACTGCGCCATTGTTAGATTGTTGGACAACAATTTCGACATCCTGGTATGTAACTAAGCCGTAGAAAGTATCTGTCCAATCTACTGCGCCTCTGCCTTGCTTAACCATAACAGTTGGTTGTGTAAATTCATTATTTGCGAAGAAGAAGATTGCTGTTTTAGCTGGAACCTTGAGTGTAGCTTCGCGATTGATAATGCGATCGTGAAGACCTGGCTTTAATCCTTCTAATCCAACAGTGAACTGTTCATCTGAAGCAACTGCTTCGTTTAATGCCTGATAATTTACTGGGTAGCCTAATTTGTATACACCATGAGCATAAACTTGGTCATTTATTGTCTTCCTGCCAATTATTGATTCAACTGCGAAATCAACATTATTTGAAGCAGATGGCATAATCGCAACTGTTAAATAATCTGTACTCGTGACAAATGGCCTAAGATCGGTGATATCATCGTTTGAATTTTTGGTAATTTTAATTGCATCAGGAGTGGTTGTCTTAAATGTGTAGTTAGTATCATAAGTTGGGAGGAAAATGATGTTGGCGTTATCTAAGCTCATTCCTGGCTTTGGTTTTTGATATGTAATTGGACCTGGATAATGTCCGATAACGTACTCAGTTATTACCCTTGTTGGTACTGCATCAGTGTAGTAGTAGTCTAAAGGAATTTTAGCGTTTTTAACAGTGAAATTAAAAGCCTCGGGACCGGCCTCCAATGAATACATTCTAGTTAGTGGCTTAAGACCATCGAAGTTATCTGGGTTCATAACAATGAAATCATAATAAGTGCTACCAGCTGGTAAAGTAAACTGAAATTCGTAAGTAATGCCTTCTTTAAGGGAGAGCTGATGTCTGCCAATGTTTGCATTTAGAACGTTTTGGCCTTCCATCATTCTTGCCAAATTTGCAAAAGAAAAAAACATCATTTTTAAAAAAATGAAGTGACTTTTTTTTACAAGATTGCTTAATAAATTAATCCCATATCATACATATTAATGATTTTTTGAATTTTTTTGATTTTTTTTTTCAAAAGATAAAAAAATGGTTGTATATAAATTACTATACATATTGGAAACAATAATGAATGAACTATAGAATTTGAAAGAGATGTCAAATAATCAACTATCCGAACTCAGTTGGATTTGGCTTAAGGACAACGAATAGATGATAATTACAAAATATCGAGTCATAATTTGAGAAATTTGAAAGAAAATGATTTAAAGTAATTATTTCAATATATTACTGCATAACTGTTACTGGTTAAGAATTTAGTTTAAGATTTTGGAATAAATATTTAAGATTGAAAGCGAACAGAAAAATGATTATTTAACTAATCATTAGTATGTTGCAATGATTTAAAATACTGTCAGAAATCTGGAAATTTTTTCAAAGAGTTCTCAAAAATTCTAAGGCTTGGTTATTTTACCTCAAATTTCTCGGGTTATGTAATATAGGTATAAACATGATTTGATCTAAAAATAGCGTTTTTATGCGATTATGGATCGATGTTCGTTCGAAAATAAGATTAATGTCAACAATATACAGTAACTAGATTCACAGTAAATATCAAATAATGAGACTTCATACTCATAATGCACAATCTAGTTATTGTATATTCTGAAATGGAGATTATAGAATGCTAAAATGTCTCATCTATAATCTTCCCAGCAAAAGAAGAATAATAATTTACATGGCAAATTCGCTTAAACACATTTCTTGATATAGATCTATATATTTAAAAGTTTGTCTACGAAAAAACCATACAAAATTGAACTTGGCTAATAATATATTAGCAACCTTATAGTATATATAATAACATGTTAAATTTACTACGGAATCTGATAAAAATTTAGCGAGTTATAAGAGAGAAAATATGTTCGATAATTCCTAATTGATTTTACATGACAAATAAACAATAATTACATGACAAAAATAAATTAACATGATGTAAATTGATTTTCTTGACATATAAATAATATTTACATGACAATATTTAGCGTGAATGGTTTACGTGTCATTTGCCGTGTCAGTCAGTGGCAGATTGTCAAAATTTCTCTTTGGCTGGATAAAATTTATCGTTATGATTTTTCAGTATTTTTTCGAAAATTTTGGATATATTTAGCAGACTCTGGCAGTGGCTTCTTGCGATGTTTATCAAGAAGGAACTGAATATTGCCGTCCTCGGGCTTCCGAATGCAGGCAAGACGACTTTCGTTCGCGCTTTAGCAAATCTCGATACAAACGAAAATACTGTGCCTACAATTGGCGTGCAATTTTCATCAATGGAAATTGGAAATCTCAAGATTAAAGTTTCAGACCTTAGCGGAAATCAAAATTACACATTTTTATGGAGTATTTACGCTAAACAAGCAAATATTATCTTCTACATAGTGGATTCTGCGGATCATGAATCTATTGGCGTCTGCCAAAACAATTTAGAAAGCTTATTTGAGGATCCAAATTGTAGAAATATTCCAATTATTGTTATTGCGAATAAGCAGGATATTGCTGGATGTCTATCTGCCGAAGATATTGCATCCAGCCTTAATATTAAAGATGATACTGAAAGAAAAGTTGCGTTATTTTCAGTTTCATCAAAGATGAAGCAAAACTTCTCTCCATTGTTAAGTTACCTTAACAAGAACTTCTAAAATATATGTTTATTGCGTTTTCATAACTTATCAATTAATTTTTGTAAATATATGTTTGAATTTCTCACTCTCAAGTTCATTATTTTATTTATTAGCCCCCACAGACTACAAATTTTAATATCCGATTGATGTAGAAACACTCAAACAAAATCAACTTTAAATGTCAAACTATGTCTGAGAATTGAATTTGAGGTGTATCTTATAGCATTGATAACTTAAGGCTCTATATAAATATTCTTCATTGTCAATATATTCCGAATTCCAAAAGGTTTTAAGTTGAAAATATTCACATTAATTGACTTTTATACAGTTGTTAATTAGCATCTAAAGTCAGAGAGTATATAATATATAAACTTCATATTGAAAGCAATTAATTACAAATGAAAATCACTAAAATATATTAATGGATATGAAAAAAAAATCATTTGTGGAAACTCTTTAGGGAATTCATTGGATCTTTACGGTCTCTTTTCCATTATGAATTACCCACTTTAACAAAACATATGTTATCTGATTAAGTGATGGGTTGAAAAAAGAAAAAAAGATGCGAATTAAAAAAAATAAAGGCTAAGAAAGATTTACTGGCAGCGCTTGAGGATTTCCTGGGAAACGTCGAGGAGTTCCTGGGAAACGTGGCCGATTGTCTTTGTGAGGTATTCGTCGTTAGCAGCAACCTGGGCCTTGATCTTCTCCTTGTCCTGCTTCATGACTTCCTCAAACTGCTCCTTTGTGAAGTTGAGGCCTTCCCAATCGATATCCTCGTACTCTGGGACATAGCCGAGTGGGGAGATGTGCTCTGGGGCCTTGCCGTAGAGTCTGTTGACCATCCAGCCAAGGACGCGAGCGTTCTGGCC
>MRSU01009215.1:0-30649 GCA_008369845.1 Trichomonas gallinae
TGCGACCTTTGAGATTACATAACACACACAATAAGTTGAATAAACAATTTAAAGTCCAGTCATCGCTCGTTTTTTCTTTTTCGTGTTTTCGACTCCCCTCCTTTGTTCCATATCTTTTCTTGTATATATCTTTCATCTTTGATTTTTTCTCTACCTTGTCGCAAATTTTCGCATACATATTTCGCTTTAATTATATTTTTATAAAATATTATATAATGTATATTATAGACGTCATGATTTTAATAATGCTTAGGTATATTTGCATATGATTTCGGTTGAAATAAGACTTGATATGATTTTTCTATTAAAGATGAAAAATAAGATTGATAAAAAAATAAAGATTGAAGAGTTATTTACTTGAAAATATATTGCATACAAGCGAACGTAGCCAAATGAGTATTTAATTTGCTCAAAATCGTAGAAAAATTTAGAAAATCAAAAAAGCCGAGTAGATGTATTTTAAAAATTGTAAATTATGTTTTAAAAATTATCTACATGTAAGATCATAATGATTTGACCCAAAAAAAGAATTTGAAAAAAAAATCTGTCAATTTTGTAATAAAGAATGATTGCCGAGGAAGACCCTGTTTTCGGGATCCTTCTGAAGAAATATCCACCTCCCGAGAGCGATGACTTTTCAATCCTCGGTAATGAATTCTCAAATTTCAAAAATTTCCCGGAATTCAAAAAAGAAGAATTACAATTCGCTTTTCAAAAGCATTTAGCTGGTGCAACATATCATGATCTTCTTCTTGAACTTGGTTATGAGTACCCATACTCGAAAGAAATCCTAAAATCTATTATTACGTACGAAAATTGGCAAATTAATCAAATTCCGACCCTTGCGCGCATTGTATTAATGAATTTCGTAACTTATATCACAAATATAGACAATAACGATATCATGCTCGTCATTGAATCATTGTTTTTCGTAATAGAATCAACATATTTTCAACTTGCAATACCTGCTCTTGATTATATTTTCGATTACTGCATTAACCTCGATATAAAAGAAAAATCTATAGCGATTAAATACATTGAAAAGCTATTCAATCAATACCCACACTTTGCAAAACCAATTATTCAAATTCTCTCAATCTACTCGAAATACTTATGCCCTCAGCCTAATGACACGCAGGAAATGGCGGAAATATCTGCCGATTTTCTCAAATTCATAATAAATTTTACGAAACGCAATCCTAATTTTCTCAATTTACAAGCTGCTAGCGATATTATAAAGTCGATTTTACCTTCCATAGTGCGGCTCGATACTATTTCACTTCAAGTTTTGAGAGCTTTATCAAATATTTTGGATGAAAATAATATGATTACAGCAATTCTATCATTTCCAATGCAAATTCGCCAACAAGTCGAGAAAGAAAAGCCGTTTTTAGTATCAAGAACGCCAGATAACCAAGAAATCAATACAGTTAAATTTTTATCTCAACTGAAAGAAGCTAAATTACCGCCATTTAAAGAAAGCTCTACGGCATCTTATACACATCCACCACGCGAAACATTCAAAATGGGCATTGATATCAAAAAAGGTGTAAAAGTCACCGAACAAGCAACAACAGCTCAATTAGTGCCGAGCCATTTATACTCTAAGCTACAAGAAATCGGTTTTTCCCTGAAAAATCACCCCAATGTCGCTAAAATTTTGCTTGCTGATTATGGACAATGCGTAAGAACTTGTCAGAACTCAAATCACTTCTTCGATCACGTTGCTGTTTTCCTTACACTGTATAAATCATGCAACTTATACGAGCTAACACAAATATTATGGGATACATTATTCCATACTTATTTATTCGACTCAAGAATCAACATTTTCGATAATGACTCAATTGACCTCATTGATCAGCTTCGTGCCCATACATTCAGCGCTTTATCTATCAATGGTTTCATGTTTTTGCCGACAATGTTTAAATCTTTTCTACAAAAACCAGAATTAGTCGCAGAAATGCTTCGCAGAATTCTAGATGAATTTGATCAAATATCAGAAAAAGTATTTATGTCCTCGTCTTTCGCTAATAGTTTATGCAATATTATTGTGTACTTCCAATCGCTTCATTTCGAATGCCAAGAGCAGCATCTTTACTTAATAGAGACAACAAGATCTGTTATTTTGATGTTTGTCTCTCAAGTTTTATCTAATAACGCAATTGCATCTTATTTATTCTCAGTTAAGTATTTCCTGAACTCATTCTTCGCTTTAGTATTTGAACCAGCCCTCTGCGACTTCATTCTCGGAATAATAAGAGCATATTTGACAACAAAAGGATCGGCGAAAACAGATGTTGTCATAAACGAGCTGATTAATATCTCCAAATTGATATATATAAGATTCCCAGACACAGCGGACATAAAACTCGGAACAGCTTTGTTGGAAACATTAAATGATGTAATGAGCCATTCTCAAAAACTTATTGAGCCTATCATGGTACTTGCGGACTCTATTTGCTCTGTTTTGCCCGTCCTAGAGAATGATGATGTCAGTGATGAATTTTTGGTTCAAGCGCTTCACTTTTTTGCTGTTGTCAGCTCTGTTCTAAGGATCAAGTCACCACACATGCAGGCTATAATCAAAGGAATACAAAAAGTTGAAGAAGATAAATTATCACAACAAGTATTAACATATTTAAAGCAGATTTGCGCTGGCACGCAGATATCATCTGTTTCTCCTTTCTTCGTCATTCAGCAGCCGAAAGCTTTAAAGGCTATGTTGAATATAACAAAGACTACATCGGAATTTTCTTCAATTGTTACTTTTTTGTATAGTTTAGTTCAATTCACATATCAAAACTGCATAATAATGAACAGGTCAGGCATTGATATGCTTCTTTTAGAGATCATCGATGAACAGAAAAATCATGAAATAGATCAACAAGTTTTAGATTGCGTTTTTTCAATTATTACTTCGATTTCTTTAGTTGTTTCGTCAACATTAGTTATGCACAGATTTTTAAGTCTCATGTTTCCTATAGAAGGCAAATATTTGTCAAACTATCATCAGTATTTCGTCAAAAAACTCATAGGCATCACTTCTTTGGCACTTAGAGCTCCTCAAGCATATATAGGCGTACGCTCGGCCGTTAAAGTTGCAGTGAAAGGCGTGACGAAAGAAGATTTTGGAAATGGGTTCATGGTTTGCTTCTGGGTATATGTAGATCACGCAATTTCTCAAGCTCACTCTAAAATCATTGAAGTTTTTGACAGGAAAATTCGCGGATTCAATATTTTTATTTCAAGTGGTTCTCTTTTATTCACCTGCTTGGCAAAAACAACGGAAAGCACAGCAAGAATAGATTTAACTCTTCCGCGTGGACAATGGTCTTTTGTAGCTGTTGAAATTTCGAATTTAATCAAAGGAAAAACACATGTGCAGACAAGAGTCAACGATGAAGTCGGAAGGAGATTGGAATTCAGATGGAAAGGACTTAAAAATGGTCCACTTAATATACAAATTGGCGACCAAGCAACAACAAAAGTCAAAGAATATCCATCAGTTTTACTTGGTAACTTCCAGATTCTGAAAATATTAGAACAAGATGATATGAAGACATTGATAGAAAATGGACCACGTGGACAAGTTTATCCTGATGCTAAGCTGAGTTTAACGTTTTCAGATAGAGAAGGAACTGTTTATGTATCATATGGAAGCCAAAACAAAAATGTTACTTTTGATTTTCTCGGCGGACCAGTTCCATGTATGACATCATTCATTGACGTTTTGTGTAATTTGTGCAAAGTTAGGGCATTGATTCCTTTATTCAGTCTGTTTGATATGAGGACACCAACAGGCGAAAAATTCCCAGAAATACCAGAACTGATTGTTGACTTATTTACATCAACATTGTCAATATCACAGAATATACAAGAATCATTTTCCAACGCATACGGAATTCTGATTATTTCTCACCTCATACAAGAGTCTAAAACATTCCCGAGAACATACCAAATGTACACCAGGTTCTGCAACATGCTTTCAGGCGTCACGCACAGAGAATTACAAAAATCAATCTTGGAGTCGATTTTGTGCAACTTTTCGTTCGTCATGCAATTCGATCCGCTCACTCAGATGAGGATCATCAAGTATTGGAAGAGAAATTTATTGCCGGGATATCCTTCAATATTCTATGAAATACTACCTGTCCAATCTTTAATTGCTGCATTGCACGCACACTTCGAAAAAGGTCCTTCTATGATAGAAACAATCAGAGAAAACATCAGACAATTGATTGTTGACGTTGCAGCTGTTTCAATAAATGAAGCTGATGTTTTATCATTGATATCAGAAGCAATATCAACAAACAGCATCAAGCGTGTCAAAGAAACACTCAGAGTCATTGCAGAAATATTCGATGTTGAGCCAGGCACAAACATTGACAAGCTTAAATATCAGATAACACATATTGTTCTTCTTAATAACGTAATAGCGAATGGCGACGAAGAAATATTGAAATTGCTGGTCTCTATTATATGCAATGTGCAGAGATTGAAATTAGTCCCAGCAATATCACAGAGAATTCATTTCGAGTTAGTCATGCAGAACATCACAACAAAATGCTGCACTCATGATGCTGCTGTTTCCCTCGCTTATTTCGCCAATACTTACGGCAGCGACATTATTCCTCTTTGCTTGTATGTAGCCATGAATGTCGACGACTCGGCGATGTTCGATGTATTCCAGACGCTCAAGCCTCGGCCTCTTACAACGCACAGCAGAATGTGGGTCATTGCTTCTGTCACGAGATCATCTTCAGACATCAGATCGAAAGCCTTGAACTTTTTGATAGATTGCGATGATGACTGGAGCGACACAATTGCAACAATGAATGTTGTCAACACTGCACTAGGTGAAGATGCTAATAACATGATCTCAGACTTTTTAATGTTGCTCGGAAAAAGATTACTTGATGATGGAAATGACGCAAAAATCGAAACATTTCTTGCTTTGTCGAAAAACGCGATTTTCTTCCACTACAACAAGAAAAGCGGACCTTTGTCCAAAGAATTTGCTACTTCTCCCTTCTTCATTGAGCCGGATGAAAGCGAGGAAATCGATGCTCAAAACAATGCATTCGAGATAATAAGAGCCAGATCTATGATGTCTAGGTCATTCATTTTCGTCAACGGAAGCAACGAAAAAATCGTAGACGAGAATGATTCAGACATAGATGTCTTTTCTAACTCCATATCAAAGTCGAAATCTGAGAGCAGCATTACAACAGATCTTCCTAAAATCGACGTCAAAAAGCGCAGAAGCAGTGTTGATGAAAGCATGCCTTTGTCACCACATCAAACATCAGCTTTCCTATTTAGGCCACCAACAGAATCTAAGCTTTATTTTTCTATGAACGATTTCTACCAGAAATTGGAGAATTTCGCAAAAAAACATCACGAGTATGCGTTTTCAATACGCAGAGATAAAAATGGTAGATGGCTTGATATTGAAATTGCCAACCAGTTCTGTAATATATATTTGAAGAAGCCGTCACCACTTCATCTTCCAACAGTTTTGATGATTTTGCTGATAATGCTTCACTCACATCATATTAATGCTGAGAAAATCCTCAAAGCATTGAATCCAACTGCTCAGCAAATTAAAACAAGCAAAATTTACTTCCAGGCATTGAAATTAGAGATCCAGAAGCTTGGCTTGAAGACAGATGCTAAGTTCATGACAATGAACTTCCACGAAAGATCGAAATTCGACTGCTTCGAGTTGTTCGCGAATTCCATTTCACCTTTAGACCAGCAGAAAGTTTTCAGGACAGCTGACACAATCAGAAAAGACAACTTGAAGATGGTTGAGCTGCAGGGCGAGTTCATCAATTTCGAAAATGCAGAAAACATCGGATTCTGTCTCAAACAAGCTACACACTTTTTGCTTGAAGAGCAGAAGATGCAAAGAAGAATCCAAAAACTCTGGCAGAGTCTTTGGTCAGCAATGACAATGCCTCTCGCTTTGTGGGAAGGCGCTGCACCTAAACAAGTCAATCTCAACTATTCAAGAGATTTCCGCCTTTGCAATCATTACGCTGCAATTCGACAGCGAATCAACAGAAACATTTTAACATTCAAGAAACCAGCGCAACAGCAGACAGGATTCGACTGCACATATATCAACCCATTCTCCGAACTGCACGGAACAGTCAGTGTGTCTAAAAACGAGCTTGTTCTCAGTTTAGACACAGGAATCAAAACTATGAGTGCTGATAAGATAAAATACATCATCGCAGTTAATTTCCGCAAGAAGCCAGCACTAGAAATTGTTAGGCGCAATGGCATCATTGTCATTATTGTTGTTGATGAAGTCCAAGAATTGTTGGCATCAATAAATTCATCAATGCAAGGTATGGACTACGTCAGCCAAAACGTTTCCGCTCCAGATGATTTCTTGGTTAAAGCTAAGATAACTGAAAAGTGGCTTGAAGGCAGGATGACAAACTTCGAATATCTGATGCTTGTTAACATTGCAGCTGGCCGCGTTTTCTATGATACAGCAAACTATCCAATCTTCCCGTGGGTTATAACAGACATGAAGAGCAGCAGCATAGATACAGACGACAGCAAAATTTATCGCGATCTCCGTAAATCTATGGGGTTATTCAATGATGAACGTGTTGCAGAACTTCACTCACTTCACCCAGACTATTTGTTTGACAAATCATATTCAACTGCAGACTCAATCAGTTCATTCCTCAGCGGCAAAATCAAAATATCTGAAATGCTCAAAATTTCGGAGATGAACAACTTCGAGCTTACTCCAGAATTTTTCTCGTATCCAGAAGCATTCACGGACTCACAGCTTCCTCCGTGGGCATCTTCTCCTGCTGATTTTGTGTATAAGCACAGAAAAGCGCTCGAGTCAGTTATGATGTCAGCGACACTTCACATCTGGCTTAACACAGTTTTCGGACTGAAAATGCCTCTTTTCTCGCCAAAATTCCAACAGAATCCAGGCTACGATTTCACATTGAAGAATGGCACTTTACCTCCTGTTTTGTTCACTCAACCAAATCCTGGCCGCGCAATAGATATCCCGGAGCCAATCATCAGCGACACGACAGTTATAGAAACAGACGCGAGAATGGTTTCTTTCGTTTCAGCTCACTTCGAGGACTCAAAGCTTGTTATTAGATTCGTTCTGAGGAATGGTGTCCTTAAGCAATACTTCTTTAATGGTACTACATTCCAGTCATCTGGCCAGGACATTGCTTTCGACAAGAATAATGTCTCCGAGCATATTTCATCGTCATCGTTCGAAACGACAATCACAGAGACTCGCCTAGGTATCTGCAGCGCTTCAGGAAACTCTCCTTACGTCGAAGTCATCGGCATGAACAGAACATTCAGAACTCCATTCGGATTAATCAGGAGCATCTACGGAAGCGGTAGATATCTCAGCGCTGTCTGCACAGACATGACGACTCGAATTTGGAACATTGAGAACGACGGAGTATCATATGTCGCATCATATAGAGATTACACGATCTGCTGCTGCGTTTCAGAAGAATATGGAATCGTTGTTTCAGGAACAAGAGATGGCACAATACAGATATGCAGCCTCGAAGGCAGCGTCATCAAAGTTATATCGCTTGGTGACAGAAAACCATTACGCGTGATTGTTTGCCCTGGTTCAGGCTCAATATGCGTTTTGAGCGAGAGAACTGATGATATCGCTCGTCAGAAAGACCTCGTCGTTCTTTCCATCAACGGAATTTATATTGGCTGCGTCGAAGTAGACAGCATCAGATGCTGGTCAGCTTGGGAGGACTGGCGTGGTATAGATTACATTGCTCTTGCAACAGAGAAGAAGAAGATCGTCAAACTAGAAGTCAACAACCTCGAATGGCACAAAGATAAAATCAGATGCGAAATTTTCCCTGTTTCTATGCATTATTGTAGAGATGCAGGTGTCCTTGTTCTTGTTGATGACGATGGAGTTGTCCAACTTACACCAATTTGTTAATTATTTATTTTTTTCTTTTGTATTCATAATAAATTGTTTTTCTTTATTTTGCGATAATGAAAAATATTTTCTACAAATTTGAGCCATACAATAACTCACTCCCCAAAGTTTCTAACCTAAGTCTTAAAAAGCTATGTTAATATCAATAGTGATTTTTAGGTCATCTTTGTCCAAAGGCAATACAAAATACCTATTTATTGTAGTGATGAAAGTTGCAAGAATATAACAACTCAGCCATAATTTTAGTGAATTAAAAGGCATCAGTTGCACATTATGATAACTAGCTACTAATTTCATAAACTAAGAAACTAATTTGGATTTCTTGAAATACAAAGAAAAAGAAATCTCGAATTTTTTAATTTTTATACAATGGAATTTCGACGCAATGTATCTCGAAATTATAAGATTATTTTTGCTAGCACCCATTAAGAATATTGTTTCTGTAATCCTATACTACATAATGTCAAAGTTTCAGACTCATTTGATCTGAGAGTTTGAAGTTATTCAACATTTTTCTTGCCTCAAATAAAAATGCTATTAGTAAAATTTGTCATGTAAATTTATTTGACAATAAATTTTGCCAATTGTCAAAAATTTGGTAAAGAACGTTCAAGACATTACTAGTCTAATAGAAAGAATGTGAACCACAATATTTAGTTTAGCAGACCCTTATGATGTCATTGTGCAGCCATTCATTAAATTAATAAATTCCTTATAAATTCATTGTAAAGTATGGGGAAAAAAATCTGGCATGTCAAAAATCCGATAAATAAGGTTATTGTAAATAATTTTCTTGCGTTTATGAAGAAATCAGATTCCAACGACAACATTGTAAAGATTCCGCGTAATTACGAAATTCCGCAGATTCCTCACCCCGCTGTTGCCCGCCATGTTGAAAAAATCGCTGTCCCAAGTTTACCAAAATCATCTTCAACATCAGCCGGCCCGAATCAGACGATGTGGAAGTCAATGCATGACAATCTGAAGTCAAACGACGACTTCTTTTGTCTCCCACAGCAGCAAAACGAGGAGAAGCCAAAGAGGCCAAAGAGAAAGAGCTCAATTGGTGTCCTTCCTAAGCCACAGGAACTGTATACGAGAGATGTCGATTTCGCGAACCCTGATGATGAAATTGATCCATTAATCGTTTCTAATTTATTCGAATATGCTCTAGATCCGCTGGAAACCTCTGAACTTGCAGATAAAATCAGCTCTTATCTTCAAAACACAATGACTGCATATCTTATTTCGCTCCAAGACTGCATTAATCGGACACAAAAATTAATTGATTCGATTAAAGTTGAATCGTCTAAAGTTGCAGGTACACTTTCGCTAAATGTAGGTGATAATCGTATCGTTGCAATCCTTCCACTGCTCAAAATAAGATATCAAATTAAACAAAGCCAGAAAATCAGCCACGTTTTCCAGGGTAACATCAGACGCATCGCGCAAGTCGTTGATTATATTGCAATCGGCAAAATGGTTATTACAAAATTCGATTCAGATCGATTTGGCAAAAAATACATTTTAAACCCAGCACAGGGAAGCAAATACGATAACTTGATTGCAGGACTTGCTAAGAAGATCGAACTGATGAAACCAGTCGAAGATAAAAGCTGGCAAAGATTTTTCGAAGATCCAAATACAAAATTTGGCCAAATCATTAAAAGATTCCAGGAACACTTAGCAGAAATGGACTACAATGATGTTGAAATCATTATCGACGCGATTGCAACAAAGAAACATATGATTAGTCAAATTCGAACATATTTGTTTGATATAGCTTGGACAAACCTTATGTTCCCATTTTCTGATACACAGATGCTTCATTTTCCTCCAATTTTCCATAAAACGCCAAAAGATTTTAATGCGCCATTTATTCCTGAGCCATACTTATCAACAGAGATCAGGCTCCTAAACTCCACAGAATGGCCGTTCAAAATGATCAGTGAAGACATGTTTTTAATATTAATCGAAACTGATCCGTTTACAATTGCTGATTTCTTCTGGGAGTCAATTCAACGTGTTGGCAGAGTCGTAAAGAAACTGAATCCAAAAGTTGAAGAACTAGATTTCGATCAACTTTTCTCACTTCTGATTGTTATCATCTCAGCCTTCGGCGTTGATGAGATTCTGGAGTCAATGTCCTTCTCTGCTTCGTTCGAGGACTTCGAGAACGACAGTGTTCACCGTAAGTTTGCGATGCAGCATATGACTGGAATTGTTAGTTATATATTAAGTCTCAAAGATAAATAAATGTTTGTTTGTTTTTAGAATTATCATGAAGAATACCAAATTCACTGTGCCAACTAATTTTCATGCATTATTATTGTTAATTTTTGATTATCAAAATTTAATTCTAATATATTTAATATAGACTATATATCTATGATGTAACCATTACTACTCTTTTTATTCCATCGATTAACCGTATTGTATGGTTCTATATCGATCATCTCATGATAAAAATTAGAAAATTTAGAAAAAAGAAAATACACACGATCTGTGACTGGGAAAGTGATATTTATCTAGATGTGGACCTTGCTTATTGTTAAAAGTGGATTTTTTAGCGCAAATAATGATTTCAAAATTAAAAATAACTTTTGAGGATTGTAACTGCAGTATTAGCATAATGTAACCTTCAGAATATGACTTATGAGTTAAAAATGAATTATCGATTATAAATATTTAAACATAACAAATATCTAATAAAATTATGAAAAATTCGCAGTATCAAGACGAATAGTCTTGATTGCTTGGTCATTCTTCTTGGCCATGTTGAAGACTTGAAGCCAATTCGTTTTCAGCGCATTTGGCTCCTTTGTTGGCGCCTTTTTCGTATTCTTTTTATCTTTCCTTGCATTATTTAGGTCGCTAAATACATTTGGTTCAATTTCAGATAAAATCTGTAAACAAGCAATAGAATCTGTCTTTATGTCCTCGTCCCAATGATTTTTGGCTGACTTGTAGAGCTTCTCGAAGATCGTTGTGAATATTAAACGAGGATTTTGCTTGTAAATTGAGACTAAATTATCTGCTAATAAAGTATCGAGTGCGATTTCAGCAACATCTACGTTATCGCTTCTGGCTCCTTCGGCAATCAATGCAAATGCGCGCCTCAGAGCTGTGTCGCTAAATTTATCGAAAGTAAAGAGAATAACTTTAACGGAATCTATGAAAATCTTTTGCTTCTTGGAGTCCTGCAACGGCCAGTGCTTGTAAAGATACTCAAAAGTGACGGCAATAAAGTTGAAATTCTTTTCGCAGAATTTACAAACGCAGGAAGTAAGTCCTTCGTTGTATTGGTTGAGATCTGGGCATGAGTAGAGTGGTAAAAGGGCCTGGTGGAAGAATTTCACGTGTTCTGGCTTCAATGGCGGATTAAATCCTTGAACGATGCTTGAAAAGAAGTCCAGGAGCTCGAGAGAGGCCTGGCCCATAGAGAACAGCCCGAAAATATCTGATCTGATGATTGGTCGCTGTCCCATGTAGCGAGAATAGAAAGCATGGAGGAAATCTCGAACAGCAACCCTTTCTGAAGGATCTATCGAAAGTCCGTTCGAGATCAGCTTGTATATGAACGTAGGAGGAATATTTGCTGAGAAATGTGAAACTAATGATGCTTCCAGGACTTGATAAACAAGTTGAAGATGTGGCCACGAGTTATCGAAGAATGATACTTTCGCATCAACAGGAACAGCTTCTGGATAGCGTGGGAGTGCTCTAAATAAGTTTGTAGACACCATTTTGTAAAATTCGGTCATCATTTCCGATGTAAGTATTTTCATGAACGCAACCATCGAGAATGCTGCTCTTAGATGCTTGAGTAGTAGTGTTTTTGTGACTTTCGCTTTGCCATCTATGTTAGGTGAGGAAAAATCGCATAATTTTGTGCATTCTTTGCATTTGTGTAGGAATAACTTCTGATACTCATTTGCTGGCATCTCATCGAACGCTTTACTGCCTTTTATCACTATATCCCCTTCTCTGTGACCGAATTTCGCGGACCAATTAAAAGTCAAATCGACAGTGAGGCCTAATTCCGCTTTTGGAATAACCCTGCGTGGAGGCCTGGTCGGGGGCTTCGAGTTAACACGCGCCAATCTGTTTAAATTGGGTTTTGCAATTGCAACTTTCATTTTTTGATAAAATTTTTATACAATTGAAAAGTGACAGAATTTTTAAACAGACAAAATTTTGAGATAAAAATATGTATCAAATTTCGTTGTAGTTGTCCCGGCCTGCATTTACTATATATAGTAAAGGAAGACAGATATATTCATTGTATATATATTTTTGCAATATGATTATGGTTCTCTGTGTCATTTTCTTGTTTAGAAATCAATTTTAGAATTGGAAATGTTTGTAAACTGTCAAAAATGTCAAAAAAATTAATCGTTTTTGACATGTAAAGTTAAATATATATATCTTGCAATCTAAATTTCATATTTTTAAGTATTTTCTACGGCAATTTTCTGCCGGCACACTTCTTTTTATAATAAGAAATGTTATAGTAAAACGTCAAAATGTTCAAAGTGTCATAAAAAATCGATTTTGACATGTAAAATTAAAAAGGAATGAAAATGTCACAATCTTTGTTGTAGTTGTCCCGGCCTGCATTCGACTAATATAGATGAAGAATGTAGACATGGCCATTATATATATATATTTGCAATATGCTTCATATGGAGGTTATCATTAAGTTGACAAACTCCATCTCACATCACCTTGAATGGATGTTTATTTAATAATATACTCTTCTTTATAAAATTCCAATAATTTATATTGATAACAATTAAAATAGATGAAAGATTTTGTGACTGAATAGTATGTATTCACATGGATGCAAGCTTATGTTTTTGATGAGTTAGACACAAATTTTAGCTTGATATTTTAATAAAATGATTATTTAGTGATATGTTTTTATTGTTATTATTATATATATGAGAATCAAATGGATATACTCCATTAATAAACAAAAATCTGGTGAAAAGTATTCATAATGATATAGAAAAATGAGATTAGACTTTCAAACAATTTATTCTTTGTCAAATATTCCGCCGTCAAACGATGCGCCTTTGAAATCAAACTTGAAATTCAAGAATGTTTTTGCTTTGACTTCAGAAAAGTTTCCAGATACGTCCATCTCCCCAACTTTGAGGTCAATCCTATCTGAAGTAAGTGGAAATCCAACTTTTGCTACAAATTCTGGGATTTTAAGCGAAAACTTAATATGAGGAAGAATGTTAAGCAAATCGATTATTTTGTATTTCGTGATTCCATTTATCTTTGGGAGCCGAGGGATTATCTCCACAAGTTTGAAAATGTCCGTAAGATCTATATAAACAGCCGGTGGATCTAATTGAACGTCAAGTTTGTTGTCTTGCAAAACGCATGAAACGAAAATATTATCGGCGAGCAAAATGTCTTTGCTGCCGCCAAACGTTATCTTGCCGTATTTCATGCTCAAATTCATGATGTCTGACTTGTAACTTGCCGTTATTCCTCCAATGCAACCAAATGTCAGATGAACACTTGTTCCATTATGAATTACGATGTCAAAAGGTGACATGTAAAACGAAATATTTGGAATTTCAAATCTTAGTTTTGATGCTGCTGTTAAGAAGCTGATGACTGAATCTATGAGAGAAGCATCAATAACTGTATCAGACAGATGCTTAAGATTTAGAACGTAGTTGGCTGATGAGCAGGAAAAAGCAATTTCATTTTTGTTCTTTATCAATGAACTTTGGTTGAAAAAAGCAAGCGAAAAATTGAAGTCTTTGCGGCCCTCTTCGATGCTCTCGAAAAATGGGGTGTAGATCTTCCCAACACGCTTCTTGATCTGCATTGAGTTGAATCCTCCTTGCAGAATTTGAGCGCTAAATTTGTTCTTCATCGAAAACGAAAAATTGTTCAAAATGCACAAAAAGTCTGAGATTTTGATATTGATTGCATCTATTTCTACAAATACAGGAGATGTGAAAAGAATATTTGGAATGTAAATCTGTCCATCTGTTTCAACGAGCATGAAAATTTTGGAATAATCTGATAATGATAATTTTCTTCCTCCTTTCATCTTTTCTGCAAGCATTCTATATAATATAACAGTATAATAATCTAATGAGTGATCTAAACTTTCAATAACTTCATTTCTATTATTGGAATCATTATAATTTGCAATATAACTCTTCATTTGACGTAACTTAGTGATAAATGATTTCGGTGTTGAAATATCATGTGCTGCATTATGAACAAACCTCCAGAAACCTGTTTCAGATTGATCTGTATGAATCATGTTTCGTGTTACAATATATGAAATAAATCTTGGTATATTTGCAGCTGTTCTGACGAAAGATTCAACTTGCCACGGTTGAACTTCCGCATTGATTTCCATCATTTTTAATTTGATGTTTAATTCGGAATCTATTGTTGCTGTTGCATTCGTTGAGAAGTCCTTGAGTATAAAATTATGTTCATTATTATAAATATTGTTCATTTGTTGGAAAAATATTGGATTTTCTGATGTGTTGATGTTCTCTGTATTTTTATCAATATAAACAGAGAGTCCTTCGATTTTAACAGGTTTTGTGATGGTTTCTGGTTGATTTAATTGATTATCGATATTAATTTCTTTGATTAAAACGCCTAAGTTGTAATCTCCGATTGCTATAACAATATTAAGACGCTCAATTTTAATTTTCATCTGAGATACGAACTTCAACAGCATTGATTTTATGAAATTCGGAGAAATTATCTTTAATAATCGATTAACTTGTGTTTTAAATTGCTCATGTGCAGACAATTGATGTTCTCTAATCTCTTTCAATGTAGAATGGTTCGGAAATTCATCATTTTCTCCTAAAAGTGATTTTATATAAAATCTAACATCGGTAATATTAACAACTAATGGCTCCTTCATGAAGCTTGTCCATGGTATATACGAAGAAATGTTTCGAATTACGCAATTTTCTGCAATTAGAGGCAAATCGTGTTGAAGAAACGCGAATTTGTAGAGTTTTAAGTCTTTCATTTCGAATTTACTGCTCATTAGCGATAGCTTGAGGTCATCCTTCTTTAGATTATCAGTGTAAGCGCTAATAACAGAATTCAAAATATCGCATAAAATTTGATTCATCAATTAAAAAATGATTTTATTGGTTTATTAAATGATAAAATTCACATTTTATTATCGAATAACATTATTCATACAATTCTAAATATACAAATTATTTGATCTCTCTCATTGTGTTAAACAGTTTCGTTGGTTCATACTTAGCAGAGAGTTCCTTGAGAATTGCTGAAGAATCCGCACCCGAAAGATCATCAAACGCCGTTGCACGCCACCTAAGAGCCTGTTTTTCTTCCTCGTTTAAGTTCTTAGCTATAGACGGAGGCTCGCCGTCTAACAGCATTGATGATGAGTTGCCGCTTGGCGCGAGGAGGCTTGCGCCCATTACAGGCGGTGGCATTGCGTTCATAGCAGACGAATGGTACAGCGGGCTGGGGCCAGGAGCTGACGGGTTGTATATATTTCTTGGTCCGCCCGTTGAGCTGTAAACTGGAGGAGGAGCTGGGAAGCCTTGGAATCCTTGCTGCACTGGTTGAGGAGGTGCTGGGAATCCGTCAGGAGGAGGTGCTGGGAATCCGTTGGACTGCGGTGGAAGTGGGAAACCATTCGATTGAGTTGTAAACTGGAAACCAGTGGACTGTGGTGGCAGCGGGAAACCAGTGGACTGCGGTGGAGCTGGGAAGCCTCTCTCTTCCTTCTTTTCTGGCTCTTCCTTCTTATCTGCTGGTGGAGGAACAGGGAATGGTGGGAGTCCGCCTCCAGCTGCAGCAGGGAATGGTGGAAGGCCGCCGCCTTGGGCAGGTGGGAATGGAGGAGGAGCGTCTTGCTTCGGTGGCTCCTGCTTCGGCTGAGCAGCTGGGAACGGTGGGAGTCCGCCTGGTCCTGGCTTCGGGGAAGTTTCCTTCTGGACAGGCTGGAAAGGCGGGAGCGCGCCTGATGATGGAACAACACCGAGTGGAGCGTTGTTGGATGGTGCAGCGTTGGTGTCGATTGGCTGGAATGGAGGAAGGCTAGCGTTCACTGGTGGCGGTGCTGCCTTGTTCTGTGCTGCAGGGAATGGAGGAAGTCCGCCTGGCTGTGCAGCTGGGAAAGGAGGAATTGCATCCTGCTTCTGCTGCTGCGGAAGGAATGGGTTCTCCTTCTGTGGAGGAGGATTTTCTTGCAAAGGCGGTGGAATAGCGAATGGTACATCTTTTTGCGGTGATGATGTTGGTGTCGGAACTGGGCTCTCTTGTGGAGGTGGAACTGGGAAAGCAGGAAGATCCGGCTTCTTCTTTTCCTCAACTTTCTTCTCTTCTTTCTTTTCCTCTTTCTTCTCCTCAACTTTCTTTTCTTCTACCTTGGTTTCGGCCTTTGGTGCTTCTTTCTTATTTTCTTTCTTGTCCTTCTTGTCTTCAGAACTGTATGAGTAGTAGTAGCTGTCGCTGTAGTATGAGTATTCGTCATCGTCGTCTTTCTTCTTCTTTTCTGACTTCTTTGATTCATCTTTCTTCTTTTCTTCTTTCTTTGGCTCTTCTTTCTTCTCGTCTGGTGGAGGAAGAGTTAATTCTGCTGTTGCAGGTAATACTGGAAGGACAGCTGGTGTTGGACCAGCAGCTGGGAGAGCTGGAAGTCCACCAGCTCCGCCAGCTGCAGGGAAAGGAGGAATACCTCCGGTTGTGCTTCCAGGAGGTGAATTTGGTTTAGCAGCAGGAAATGGCGGAATTGCGCCTGCATTATTGCCCGTAGGGGTCTGTTGTTTAACACCTGGGAATGGTGGGATGCTAGAATTCGAATTGTCGCTCGGTGATTTAGATAATGCAGGAAACGGCGGAATATTATCATTGTTTGCAGGCTTCGATGCCGGGAATGGCGGAATACTGCCACTAACTCCAGGTTTAACGCCAGAAGATGGACTTATTGGTGGAGGTGGTGCTAAATTAACTCCACTTGAACTTTGCTTGATTTTATTGTCTGGGAATGGCGGTATCTTAGCAGTTCCTGATTCGGCTGCGCCAGTAGAAGAAGGACCAGGAAACGGTGGAATATTTTTAGAAACTGTTGCATTTGACGAATAATTTGATGAAGGAAATGTAGGTAATGATGGATTTGATGGTGATTTCGGTGCGAAACTCGACGGTAGAAGATTTAGTTTTGAAGATTGATAATTTCCTTGAGGCGGTGCTTGAAATCCAGGCGGTGGGCCTATAGATGGCGCCTTAAAAACAGGCAACTCGCCATGAGTAGCTTTTGCTGGAACAAATGCAGGGGCTGGGCCTCCCATTGGACTTGATTGAAAAACTGCGGGGTTGAATCCACCGGGCGCATTCACAGCGCCTTGTGCAGGTGGCTTAAACTGAAATTGGTTAGGATTTCCCTTTGTCGGCGGCTGAAAAGTCATCAATGGTTTGTCACTTTTTGTGAAATTTTTCAAAAGATTTTATAGAAATGCTTTTGCTGTATAGAGATAAATTACGTGAATTTTGGATTTTCTGACATGTAATTTTTGGGTTTTTTGACATGTAAATTATTTAAAAATGCGTCATTTATTTATTTTCGAGTAAAACTGTTTATTATTTAAATTTAAGATTAAATAATTCGGGTAATTACTCTTGTCGTTGTCTGTGGTTGCAATTTTATTAATAATATCTGAGATATTGGCATTATGAAAATTATTACACAAGTTAAGTTAGGAGAACATGGTAAATTTTTACAATAGGACTAAAATGGCCAAAAACAAACATATAAGCAGCATAACACAAAAGTATGCAAAATGGGAAATCAAAAATTATTGATTCTGTCCTTCATTTTTAGAGATTAGACTATTTATGTCTAGATCTTGTATGAATGAATCGATATTTTCACAATCTTGTTGATCATCTGATCCGAAAAATAATATCTTGATTTTAAGCGAGCTAGATATATCTATATCAGACATTTTTGCATCAAATTCAATAATCGAAAAATGTCGATCAATGTATCGTTGAGTTAATTCTGTTTTATATTCTTTTTGATCTTGAATCAATACACTCGATGTACGAATGTATTGTGGCTTATGTTTGTAGTAGCAATAAAATATTTTGAAATTGAATTTTGCATTTCCGAAACCAATTAAGTCAATTAATTGGCAATTAATTTTGAAATCATCTTGCCCTAACGTAAACTGTCGTCCATTCTTGTTTTTACATTCTTCCTCGTAGCTTTCGATTTCCCAATTAACTTCACCAATCTGATATTCGTTCATTATAATATTTTGACAATGTAAAGTCAATTTTGTCAAAATTGTCATATTTTCTTTTTTTATTTGTAATGTAAAACATTATTTCGGTCAAAATATTTCGAAAATGTTCTTTTATTTTTCACAGACAATTCTTGCAACTCCAAAAGTGTATGAGCAAGGATATATGGATATAGTAATTGATAAAGTTAGATCAGGTAGAATAGAAATTGGCTTCTTTTCTCAAGCTGCACCAAATTATTTCAATACAATCTCGCGTGGACTCAAATGCTTTAATGGAAATTATTGCTTCAGAGGTGTCAATGCAAGCAACTACATACCTAACAATTCCATCGCGTTCGGGTCATTATATCAAGATGTTGGCGATTTGAAAGCAGATTATCCTACATCTCCGTGTGACTTACCATATATGGTTTGTTCTGTACCGCAAAATGGTAAAACTTCTGGTGAGATGATAATCACTCTTAAAGCAAACGCAGATATACCTGATGATGCTGTTCCAGTTGGTCGTATTATCAGTGGAAAAGTTATATTACACAAGATATCCGAGTTCATCGACTCAGGTGAAGATATCAATAAAGTTAGAGTGTGTACATGCGGTGTTAACCACGATAAGCTTGATGACTACGACCTTTAAGTCGTAATCCCTTTTATTAATTTGTCTTTTATTCTATTACGGAAATTTGAATCCCTCTTAAATTATATGACTTCTTGCATTGTTATAAATACACTAAGCTACTGCAATAATATGAATCAATCAAAAAGATTTTTCAACAAATTAACATGCTTGAAGAGAGCAATCATTGCACATAAGACTGTGTTTGTCATCCATCTGAATCTTTTACATCAGGGGGCTGCACTTAGATATGTATACAATTATATGTTGTGAAAGTCAAATGGGAATGTAAAGTCAATTTTGTCAAAATTATATTTCCAGCAGCTAGTACCAAAATAAAGACTCAATAACAATAAAAAATGATTTAGTCATATTTTAGCATTTATTCTGTGATTTCAAGGTTATTTTTACTATAGAACGAAAAATTTAATATTATTTAATTCTCATTCTTTATCTTTATTATAAAATAGATTAATTATGGATAAAAATGTGATAATGGTTATTCGCGAAAGAAATTTATTATTTTATTAAAAACAATACAAAAAAATATAATAAATCAAACAGAATATTGAAGGAAATCATTATACTTAGTAATAATATCGATGTCTGCTGACAAAAATCTGATGAAGGCTGCTCCAAACTTTCTCCACCTTTCGATATGATTAGGTGAAGCATAATTACCGAAATGATCGCTGTTGTAGAGCCCACAGCTCAGTATCAAGATCGTCTCAAGGATCCAGATCTGCTTGCATTCTGCGAATGAAAACTCGAGAATCTCTGCCATCTTTTGAAGAGAATCTTCGATGCCGTCTGCAGCAACAATGAGCTCGATTTGCTCTAAGTAGTTCAGCAAAATGATATATCGCTTGGAAAGGGTGCTCTCATGGTTTGCGAACTGAAGGGATCCAATAACTTCCCACATGGATTTCCTTAGTATTGGATTCTTGAAATTTGGCGCTGCATTGATTTTTGCGTTCTTCAAAATCAAATAATTTCTGTATAAGGTTTGAAGCTCTAAAACCTCCTTCTTGTATTTCTTGAGGAATGTGTATTCGATTTTCTCAAGCAATAAAATCGCAATCCAAAATGATATTGATTGGGAGCCGCAGCCGTGGATACTGACCAAATCCCAGAAGTTCTGCTGTATCTGGTCAACTTTTAAGTTCAGTTTTGAGACGATTTTCATGGCTGGCTGCATCGCGTTGACATTTTCGCATAATTTGCACTCTAAAAGCCATGTGTACATCGAGGACTGATCCATAGAGTGTTCAAGAAGCTTTTCAAGAGTCACGCCAGTTATACATAGATCTTTAACAGTTTTATTGAGACCGAAATTATAAAACTCCTGTAAATTGATGCTGTTATTGAGCTGAAGATCAAGGTTATCTTCGCCAGTGTTGATTGGTTTGGTTTTAAGGAGCTCAAATGGATCTCGTCGAATCGATAAAGCAGCGGATTCGAATGTTGACCATAATTGTGCCATAGATGATTGCTGTTGGAGGCCTTGATCTTCATACTTCGGGAAAATGAACAAATTTCTCAGTTCCATCTGTGGTGGAACTAAAATCTTCGGGAAAAAGTGTAAATAGAAAGGCGTGAATGGGTCATGGTTGTTGTTTTCGTAAATACCTTGCAGCCTCTTGGTGTGGTGAGGTATATCTCCAACAATAGAAATTAAGGTTTTAACATCAGAGATCGTCAAAACTATATCTAATGCATAGCTATGCTGGAATGGTATAAATGTCTGTTGTATTTCTTTGTAAGACGATGTGAAATCGAGAGAAGGAAGATCTTTGATTTCCGAATTTTTCTCGCCAATGGAATAAAGATAATTTCTGACTTTTGTTATATTTATGTTATCTAATATGACATGATTGAAAGGTTTGACTGATATTTGATGAAGAAACTGAGGAAATAACAGAGTTCTAGCTAAAATTTTCCAAACTTGTACTTCTCCCCATTGTAGAGTCAGCATACGCATTAGTATGATTACTGGCTCTGGTAGGAACTTGAATAAAGGCGGAGCTTGGTCAATCATTCTTCTCGATATTACTAATTCGTCAATACTTGAATCGAAATTAGCCCAAAAGAGTTTTTTGAAGAGTAGATTTGTAAATGTGCTGCACGCAGATGAATTGAGAATAGGTGAAATAAAAATTGTAAATAAATCAAAAGGTGCTGTTCTCATCAGCTCCATCAGCATATTAAACGCGAACCCCATTGACTCTTTTGTGCTGAAAAATGAGAATACAGCGGGTACTGTTAAAATCGCCAATTGATAAAAATCAGGTCTTTTGGAATTTTGAAGTAAAATTTGGACAAATCTCGGAATATCTGATAATATATACTTAAGTAACATTGTAACTGATTGTACTTCAAGAGGTTCGTAAATTCTTAATATATCTTTAGGTTCTAAGTATCCACTAGTTAAGAGTTCTTCGGTTTTTGGTCCTTGTTTGTGATGTTCATAAAGAACTTCTGCGAAAAGATTATAGTGTGAAGATCGATTTGTCAGTAAAATTTGTTTGGCTAATTTGCTGCATTTCTCATCGACAACACTCAGTTTGTCGAATATCCCTGGGAACATCAGTGGTTTTAACTGTTCAAATTGTTCTTCTAACATTTGGATTTGCATAATAAAAAATCTGAAATATAACCTATTATCTGACATGTAAATTAAAACATTCGTTGTGTAAATGCACAAAAATTGACGTGTAAATTGTGGGAAATGTCATGTAAATTTTAATAATATTCGTTGTGGAAAATCAATATTAGGTAGATCTCGAGTAAGTATTCTGCCCATAGTATCTACCCTTGGTATAGGTTTTACCCTTATGATATCGAAGATGTTTATAAGGGTATTGATAAATTCGTTTTCTCAAATCTTACAAACAAAGCTAACCATGGGATCCTTATAAAGAAATCCATGAAATATGAGGTTTTGAATCAAGAAAAATAGCAATTACAGTTGAAATAAAAATACAAGATATTCGATTGTACTGTAATCAGGTATGTATTTTACTATTTTATTAAGTATTTTGTTTTTTCGGTCATTTTTTGCGACTAAAAGAAGTTAAAAGTTGATTTTACGAGTAGGACGTATATAAAGATCTTAAGATATTAGTATACAGGTTAATTGTATGCACAATCCATGTTTATCGATACTTCGTGTTGTAATTTAGAGTGAATAACATAAAATAAAGAAAAATGGATAATTTTTCTGGTTTCGTATTAATGATTTGCAAATATATGGAGAATAAATGATGTATGAATGCATTCGCATCGTATTCCAATAGAGTTATTGTGTTGAAAATGTATATTTTAATTCGAAAAATCTTGATTGAATCAGCAAAGTTCGAAATAACATAATAGTTATTGTTATCTATGCTAAAGCAAAGCAATTGTATGTGTTAAGCAGAGATTGTAGATGCTTTTTATGGAGCTCCAAATTAGATTTTGAAAATAAACGTATGAATAAATACGATTTTATTGTTGATTTTTTATGATTTTTATAATTTTTGTTTTAAAAATCTTTGAATTTCGAACTTTTATATAAATAGATAGGATTTATTTTAACAATTGAATATGATGATAACAATTAAAACACGAAATATGATGACTAGGAAAAATTTGTTGTTATTTTAGTCTCGTAATATAAGTCAATGCATTGATGCTTTATTCACCAGACTGTGTAAAAGAAATGCAATAATTTTAATTATCTATACGTGTGTGTTGACGCTGAAAGAAGCGAAATTTCTTTGCGATCATTTGATTTCTTCCGTATGTATGGCTTATAGATACGAAAATTGTATTATAATAATCGAATAATACTTGTTTATGGATCATTTTATGTATTTCATGATATTATATGGAAAAACCAAAGATTTTATTCATATCTGTGTAATAAAATGACAAATATCAAGTCGAATCCTTGATAAAAGTACAAAATTCGCTGATATTCATTTGTTTAATAACGACTTTCTATATTTTGATGAATTCAAATTATATGACTTTGAGAATTGATTAAGTAATGTTTCAAAATTTCTTCAGTACTGAATTTTAAAATGTCAGCAAATGATATTATTTAACTTTGTATCGATCAATAGTGAAGAGTACATTACGTTGTTTCAGTATTTTATCCTAATGGTACGTTTTCTCCGAAACGTCCTTTTAAAACATTTGAAATTGATGTATGTTGATCACATACATGTATACTATAAGTATATTATGGTTTTATCAAAAATTCTGCGCTACATTTTTTTCCCAAAATATCGAATTTTTTGTCTATATTTTCTAGTGGTTATCGAGGTATTATTGTAAAATAGAAGATTTGGCTACGATGGTATGGCGTTATTACGCGATCAATTTTATATCGAATATATTATTTGCAAAAATATGAACCATTAGCTGATAGTAATATATATGATGATGGAAATTGTATACTATACCTATGATCCATAAAGAATTCTCTTGCACTTGAAATGGGAATTTTGCCCAAATGAAAATTCTCCCGAGTATTTTTTTGAAATAACGTATTTTTTGCCGAAATGATAATGTCGTGTAAAATCATAATCTGTCATATAAATAAAAATTATGTCGTGTAAATTGAAAATTTGTTATGTAAAATATTTCTGCTTTGTAAAGTTAAAATATGTCATGTAAAAGAATAAAAGTGACAAAATCCATGAACGAGAAACCAGCGAAAAAGATCCCAGCGCGTGTTATTCCAATGATGGAAAGCGACAGCCAGATCGTTAGATGCGTCTGCTCTCTGCGATTACCCTCTGGTCCAATGATTAGATGCACGAGATGTGGCTGCTATTCACATAAAAAGTGCATCACAGTGTGCGACCCTTTCATATGTGAATTCTGTCATCAATCTTCACAAAGAGTCCTCGAAGAAAGTTTTAACTGCATGGTTACGCCATCAGGAAATACAATTCAATTATTCGCTTTGAAAGATGCCTTATTAAACGAGTTTAGCGTACTTGAAATATGTGAAATTCGCGAGCATTGTATTTCAGCCGGACAAATTTCGACTTTACTCGATCATTTAGTAATATATTATTCTGCTTTGGAAGCTGACTTAGAACATGTCGAACAGTTCTGCTTATCTGTTGTAGAAACTCCAGAGTTGCAGGAGCAGGTTAAACAAGAAATAGAAATGAAAAGAAACTGCTATCGAAAGATGTGCCATTTAGCGTGCGAATTGAAGAAAGAATGGGACTCATCGAAGAAATCTTACACATCTCTTGGATATTTCAGAGATGCTGTCGTTCAATCTCTAACATAATTTTTATTTGTTTTATAAAGTATATACTGTATCAACTGTATCATAACATACAACATCATCTCTACGAAAGTTCTTTTGATTTTCAATTTTAATAATTTTGAAAATTTCAAAAGAAATATTAATAAAATTGATTCATATTTTAACTATTAATGAGTTTGTCATATCAATGTCGATATTATATTTGAATTATTTTGCCTCAATCATGAAATTTAAAAAATCAATTGATATTAAATTGATTCTAAATCAATTGCATGTGAAGATAGTTTATTATGGCAGAAAATAGAAAAAAGTCATTCGATTATGATTTTCATTGAAATTTTCAAAAATAAAGAATTACGACTTGCCAAAGAAAATACAGCTCTTATAGGGCTTTGTCATTCTATATATAAGAGAATGAAGCGAAATAGGTAAATTCTTTGTCACTTTTCATTAAAATGATTTCGTTTTCTCTTTTTTATTACACAACAAATGCGGACTATCCAGGAATAATAAAAAAAGTATTCAATGATGGTATCATTAACCTTGATGTAAGTGGTTCAGCGAAACAAACAATTAATGGAACTAAGCAACTTACTAAACCAGAATATGCGATATATCCACATGATACAGAATATGATTGGTGCTCTAATTGTGGTAAAACGTATGAAGAGCATCCATGGATGATTTTTTCCATGAAAAATAAAAAATTTAATTTCGATTCTTATTTTGTAAGATGTGGCTGCTGCTATCATGGATGCTGCTGCGAAGATGGCGCTTATTGCGTAAGCTGCTGCCTATATAGTTGGTCTCTACAAGTCTCAGATGACAATAAAACATGGACGGAAGTTCACAGAGTTGATCGAGATGATAATATGCGACACTGCAACGAGAAATCTTATAAACTAGATAAGGAATATAGAGTACGATATGTTCGCATCACACAGAATGAGCCTTGCCCATCGATGCCGCCTTGCATGTCGCTTAATAAAATTGACTTTTTCGGTGATGTTGAGTCAGATGATACCGACACAAACGAAAATTATGGAAGTCCCGATGACGATGAAGATGTCAGTATTATAGGACATATATCAAGAAATGCGAGAATTGTAGCTTAAATTTATATATTCATTATTAATCATGAATATTGAGCATGTTATTATCAAGAATAATTTGAGGAGTCATCCTACGACTTTTTTTTTAAAAAAGAATCCTAAAAGTCTATTATAAAGCAAGAGGAAGGATTATCTGGTGTGGATGATATGATTGCTGTTTATTCATATCTAATGAGATTTCATGATCCATTAAGATACAAATATATTTTTTTGTTAATTTCAAATTAAATGATTGTTGCTTTTTGAATTTTCTTTTCTATAATGGAAAGAATCAATGTTAGGACTCACAAATCAAGTAATTCACAATAAGAAGAAGATGAATGAAAAAACAAATAGAGAAAATTACTTTTATTTAACAAGAAATGAAGAAGAAAAATCAAAAAATAGTTGATTTGTAGATAAAAAATACAAAGTAATATAATATTTAATACAACATTCTAAAATTCGCTCAACATAGCGAGAACAGCATCATTGATCGCGTAGATTTGCGTGTGCTCCATCTCAGAGTAGCTCAAAGTCATCGTAATCCACTCATTGATTCCGTATTCGAGTGTTACAATAATCGTCGCCCTGTCTTCAAGCCTTCTTGCAACAATTGTCATATCATCAGGATGGAACCACTTGAAGCATAAGTTCGACAGCAAGGACTGCATGTGGCCGAGTATCAATTCGGCTGGCAGCTGTATGTCGACGAAAGGTTGGATGACTTCTTGTGGATAGTCTGTATTAGTCGAAATATTTCCCCACTGTGCTCTCGTAGCGAGAGAAAAGTGCTCTGGCGATGAGACGTCGTAGCTGTTCTGGTGCCTGCGGCCGTAAGAGTCCAAGGATCCTGCGCCGAACACTTGAGGGGATTGAATTTCGAAGCCTTCAAGTGGAATGATTTGGTCCATCGAATCTGTGTATTGCCATGGAAGAGCGTCAAGGCTTCCTTGAGTTATGAGCATGTAGTACAGCACTTTTGCCATCGAGGATCCCGGCGATAAGAGCTGGGCTTCGATCTCTTCTTGAGATGAAAATCCCATCTGTGAAAGTGTGATTATGGAATTTCTGTCGAGTTCTTCTGGTGGAATTGGCTGTGAATATGAAGGAATTGGCAGTGGTTTTGGCAAAACGTAGTCTTCTGGGAGACCTAATCTGAATGCTGGATGAGCTTTGATTTGAGCACACGTAAATCTCATGTTTGGATCTGAATGCAAGCAGTTAGCGATCAAATCCTTAATTGGATCACTTACGTCTGGCATTACGTAGTGACCTGCTTTAATTTTCTCAACTGTCTTTCGATACGCTTGATCTTTGAATGGAAGCTTACCCTGTGTGTTAGTGTTTCGAAAAAAGACTCCAATCACATCATTATCGGTGTTGAATTGGAGAAATAAAAATACATACTGTTAACAATGTATATAAGACGACGCCACAGCTCCAAATGTCAGCTGGGAATCCATGATATGGAACTCCGTTGACAATTTCTGGTGCTGCGTAGTAAATTGATCCGCAATATGTAGTTAAAGGATCAGTACTTGCAATTCGTGCAAAACCGAAGTCAGCAATCTTTATATTGTTGTGTTCATCTAAAAGCAAGTTTTCTGGTTTAATATCTCTATGACAAACTGATCTTGAATGAAGAAAATCGATTCCGTAGATAATTTGTCGGAAGAAATGCATTGCCTCCAACTCATTCAACGATCCATGGCTGATTAAGTAATCAAACAGCTCTCCATTCGATGCATATTCGAGAACTAAATATATATGATGCAAGCTTTCGCATATTTCGATTAATTTTAGTAATCTGCTATGTTTAAATATTCTCATGACAGCAACTTCTCGTTGAATTTTTTCTTTGATGTTTGGTTTTTGTTCGTAAAAGGACTTTTTGATGATTTTTATTGCTACAAACTGTCCAGTCTGTGAATTTCGGGCAAGTTTTACCTTACCACAGCAGCCACTACCCAAAACTCTTTCAACAATGTAATCACCAATCCTTTCTTGAAATTCCATTGTCACGTTTTCGAATTTTTTGAATGAAATTTGTTCAATGAATATTTAGACATTTTACTTTACATATATATTATTTTCGATGTAAAATTCATTAATTGAAAACTGTACGCGAATATAACTATATTACAATATGTAGATTACAAATAAAAAGAAATAAATAAAGGTTAGGCCATATTTCTTTGAATATAAGACCACGAATGTTGTTCGTTGTATATTATAATTATATAACCGTTATAATATTATAAAACATTGTTATTTTGATAAGGAAAATTTATGTACAGAATACGATTATTTCTGATTCAAATTTCAAATCAGATTCAATTTAAACATACAGTGATAATGGTACAATATATTTTTGTTCTTTTTTTATTCAAAATATTCAAACGTACGGGCGTATCAACAAACATTTCATGGCGAATTTTTGTCTATATACTATTACAATAATATTAGTGTCAAAAATCGATAATTTTTGAATGCAAAATAATCGTATCTATCAAAATTTATCTAAAGCTGTTGCGCCAATACAAAATCTAGAAAGAGACAAAACGACCAAGAATAATAAGTTAATGAATAATAAATTTGATAGATGTAAAATAAATTGAAAAAGTGCGTTTGATTTTACAGTTATAAATAAATCAGAATCAGCCGAGTTTTTTATTAATGGCTGCAAGTATATATCGGCTTTACCGGTTCTTCAAGTACAATTCTTCATGAATGGCATTTATTTATTCTTTTTCATTTTCTATGGCATTGCCTAGTTTTTAACAGTTGATCTCCTCAAACACCATGATACCAATGATCTTGATTATCATTACAAAGTCTGAATTTTAAATTTATCAAGATCAAAATTTAATTTAAAGCATAATAGATACTTATTGTTTATCTTCTATTGATTACTATATCTACAATAAAAGAATGAATAGCTCTCAGTATCTAAAATTGAATTTTATCAAGTTAAAAAAATTAATTGAAAGCATGATAGCTACATATTATCTGATTTCTATTGAATAATATAGCTAAAATCAAATAATTAATAGCTTCCAATGCCAAAATAGGAATAAATATTTGCAAAAATATTTTTTTAAAGAGATATAAGTTCATTAAGAGATATTTCAGTATTTCAAGGCAAATATTATATAAATCTGAGGCTGGCTTTCTTGGATTTCAATGCTTTACGTATAAACTTCGAGAATCCATTAAATTTGTCACTTTTTAAAATGTTTGTTGGTTTTTTATTAATTTTCGCGAAATCTGGTACAAGATTTCCCGATTTGCAAATGCACGAATATGAAGAACCTGTGATTAACAGGCATTACAATAGTTTTCGCCACGTTATAGACAACAGATGGGGAAAACATTATAAATTAGCCTTTCTAAAAGCATTCGATGACATGAAAAACGTATCCACAGATGAGATTATTAAACTCGCAAATCATAAATACCCTCCAGCTCTATACTTTTTGGGAGAAATGTATTTATATGGAATTCCACCAGTCGAAAGAAACATATCAAAAGCCTACGAATACTACTCACAGGCAGCTGTGCTCAATTTCACCGATGCTTATTCCGCTTTAGGTTTTATTAAATACTTTGGTCTCGAAGAAAACGCAAAGCCCGACCGATTAAAGTCAATACTATCTTATCAACTCGGACATAGCTTTAATTCAATGGAATCTACATTCAGTATTGTTTTTGATTGCATTAACAAAGATAAATTGCAATTAAATACAGTTAATACAATATTCAGATTCATAGAAGACTCCAGGGAGATCAGGAATGCTAAACTTATTGACGATGATTTAACTTTTGCAAAAGGCAAAGAAACAGGTTATAACAAAAACGAAACTAAATACAGAAAATATATGGCAAAACAGAACAGCAAGCACAGCAGCGTAGATCTTGCTGTATCATACTTTAACAATGAAAACAATAAAGGTCAAAATTTCGAAAAATCTGCAAAATTCGCTAAAATTTTAGGTGATAATCACTCGCTGTATCAGGTTATTGATGGTATGAATAAAATCCAAAAAGGAGATGTAAAACAAGGAAAGATTCAAATTATGAATTCTGCTAAACAATTGCATCATGGATCCATCACTGCTGTAAATGCTTTATCTCACCAAGCAAAAGACCCTGATGAGCTTGATTTTTACACGAGACTCATAAAAGCTGAGAATGTAAATGCTATCTCATATAGTCAATTAGAAAAAGAATATCGCGAGCTCGAAAGGAACAATATGCAAAATTACGATAATTTCTACCACAAAGTTGAACAAATACATGCAGATGGTCACGCAGATTCATTTTTCAAATTTAGAATCTATCACACATCAACAAAATATAAGAATAATACAAAAGTCCTGCTAAACGCAATGAGATTTTGGTATTTTGTCAATCCTTATATTCCAAATCAAGAGGTTGCTATCGAATGGTATAATAATGGCCATGAAACTGCTGCTCTTCTTTTGTTTATGCGCATTGCAATGACAGGCTCTCAACTTGCCGCTGCCAATGCTGCAAAAATTTTACAAAACAAAGAATTTCTTAATAAAACAAGAGAAGAAAGACTAGAAATGGCATATAAGTTTGCAAAGTTTTCTAATTTTGGCTGCCCTGAATACGAAAATTTAAGATTAATTGTTGAAACAGAGAAAAATAAGAAGATAACATCATCATTGTCAGAACGCTTGCTTACGGACCTTATTTTCGACAAAGTTTTGAGAAATGTTGACTTTGAATACGATTCACAAGAAATGTCTATTAAATTAGTTCAAGCAGTAACACGTAACCATGGAAAGACAAAGGTTCTTGCTATATTATCTCTTCTCAAGTTAGCCCTCTCTGATTTTAATGCAATTTTCAGAATTATATTGCTATCGAAAGTATATCTTTTAATACCTTTCTTCCTCCTTATATGGAGAGTTGATAAGCTTCTTGATAAGTATTTGAAAGCAAAGGCACTCAGAGAAAAAGAAGCTGCGTAAGCAGAACAACAAACGCAAAATGCGCAATCAACAATAGAACCCATGACACCAAACACTATTGATGACAAAATCCATGCTGACCAATAATATATATATTTAATTTTTGTAAACACATAAATTTTCTATATAATAAATGAAATTGTAGAATTTTACTTGCAGTTTATTAAATTATGGTGCTAATTGGGTTTAAACATTAATTTTATAAAAAACTTTTGAGAAAAAATGATTAATAAGCACCCAGATTTCAATTTAACAACACTAATAATTAGATACAACATTTGATCATCGAAATTATAGCGGTTTCGATTAAGATGACTTATTGAATTGATTAAGGCTCGACCGACATAGTTAGTGAGGGGGTGACACCAAAATGGATTTTTCATTCATGGGTAGGGGGTCA
>MRSU01009218.1:0-17842 GCA_008369845.1 Trichomonas gallinae
AGTCTGGGGGCTCTATTATGCTTCTAAGGTAGCGTTTGCCTATTTTTCCCGCGTTTGCCATTTTTTCTTCTGACTATATTTGAAATTAATTTCTAGTGAATTGAACTT
The DNA here is from genome assembly GCA_008369845.1 of Trichomonas gallinae. Lineage (NCBI taxonomy): Eukaryota > Parabasalia > Trichomonadida > Trichomonadidae > Trichomonas > Trichomonas gallinae. The sequence continues at coordinate 109 of MRSU01009218.1, forward strand.
TGTTTTCCGTTATTTGCTAAATATTCGTATTATAAAACTGATATTCATCTAATATCATGCTTCAATTAGATAATCAATACAAATCAAATTCATTTTTCAGTTTCCACATGATATTTTTTGTGTTTAATTGATTCATTTTGATAAATACCTAATATACTATCATATGCATTATTATAAAAATTATATCTTGTTATTATTTCAAAATATTTGTAAATTTTATAGAAAAAAAATAATATTTTCTTTGTGTATAAGAGAAAAAACTAGACAAAAATTGCGAAATCAAACACTGAAACTTTGGATTTTGATTCTTTCCCACCTCATTTGCAAAACAATATGATCCTGAATAATCTGATTTTTAAAGACCCTTTCATTATATTTAAGACCCTATTTAGCAAAAATTTATCTAACGTCTTTATCAAAAATTTATGTCTAGAGCATCAAATGAAAGTTATCAGGATGCTTATATTCATCAGCTTGATGCTCGGTTAGATGCATTAGAAAATAACGAACTCTATGCTCCAAAGCCTCCAAAATCATCTAAATTATCAGTTCGACGACATAAAAAAACTAATACGGCACACAATTCCGAAATGAAAGCTATAAGTACTCCTGCATCAGCACGATCAACAAAAATAGCTCGTCCAAAGCAATTTAACCATGTTGAAATGCATAAATTTATCGATGCTGCATATCAAAAGAAGCCATTACGGAAATTAGAGATACATCAGTATGAAAAAGTACTCGCAGTACTCCAAGATCAAAAACAAGAAGCAATTAGTAAAAAGCATTTTAAAGACTCAATGGATACACAGGAAGCAATCGAATATATCGAAATATACTACAAGCAGGCTCTTAAAGAACAGAGTTTTCAGGAAGTAGATTCGAAATTTCAAATCAAAATGGATGATTATTACGACAGTTTACGAAAATTCGATGAAGAAACTGAAGAACTCGAAGAGGAATTCATAGAGAAGAAAAAGAAAGCCAAAAAATTAATTTTAGATTCTCAAAAGGGAGATTTGCTTGATTTACAAGAATACTGGTCTTCTCCAGCTAAGCAACGTTTGTACAACAGAGCCTCAACACATCTAGTGAATTTAAGGAAAAGACAAATTGATGAAGTAAATTTAAACCATTTAAGCGAAGCTGGCCGTTTGCAGAAGTATATTTCTCTTTTAGAGAAAGAAGAATCAGCTGCTAATTCAGAAGCACTCCAAAACGATTATAATGCCGCATTAGATAAATTATTGCAAAAACATAAGCACGAGATGGATACTTTTGAGTTCCAAATGAATGTACAGCTGACAAGTTTAAGACAGAAACGAGAGAATTTGAGGCAAAGGTTCATTTTCAGAAAACAAAATTTAGAAAGAAAAAGAGAACTTGACAAGTCAACAAGCATGTATGGATCTTCTGCTTCTAGACGATCAACTAAAAGCTTGTCATTTGCAAATACTCCAAGAAAGCAAGATCCTATTCGTACACGGGCTTTAGATAATGTTTATAAGGACATATCATCAATTTCACTTAAACCTATTGTTTTTAGAGTTCCAAAATAATCTATTTTGGTTAATTAAAATATTGTTTTGTATTTATGATTATCAGTATATTTCTTTTATGCATTACAATGACATGTATATTCATCATCTTATATTTTTAAAATGAAATCGATTATTCAAATGAAATTAATTTCAAATTATTAATGAAGACTTAATTTAACTATAGTAATGCGTTCTATGTTCAGATGATTATTATAACTTATTACAAGCAATAAAATTCGAAATACTATTTGACACGTAAATATTTTACTTAACATTTATGACATGTAAATTTATACATAACAAAACAATTTTTTTTAGAAAATGAATGATAGAACAAAAGATATAATTAATTCGAAATCTCCTGACGAGCTTCGTAAATTACTATTCGAGACTCAGAAATGGATAAGCCAGGAAGATAGAGAAATGGTTATTCAGTATTTAAGACAAAATCCGATGACAGCTTACGGTTTACAGCTCGCTGTCGATCGTTTTCAGAGTATCCAACGTCAGGAGAAAATTCAATCACGTTTTGGTCAAGAAAATACAATCAGAGCCCCAGATTACACAAGACATCAACCGCGCCAACCTTACCAACAATATCAGGGATATCCTCAGCAGCAATACACACAGTATCAACAATATCAGCAGCCATACCAGCAATATCAACAACAACAGCAGTATCCACCACAATATTCTCCACAACAATATCAGCAGCAACAATATTCACAACAACAGAATCAGCAGTATTCACAGCAGCAACAGTCGCAACAACAATACAATCAACAGCAGCAGCAATATAATCAGCAACAGTATCAACAACAGTACCAGCAACCACAGTATAGCCAACAAGGTCAGCAGCAATATCAACATTATCAGGCCCAATATCAACAAAATCAACACTATCAAGGACAATATCAGCAGTACCAGCAATATCAACAATACCAACAGTATCAGCAGGCTCCACAATCTCAGCAGAACCAGCCTCCTACACAATCTCCAACAAAATAATTATAGAGTATTTTATTCTTTGTTATTATAAACATTGTTATTATATAATGCACAGTCATCTTATTTCCATATAAGAAATTTTAATATTATAGATAAAATTTAATTTTAACATATTAATGGAATTGAAGACTTAATTCAGTAAATTCTTTATTAATTCATAACAGTTCCATATTTATTCTATTTAAAACATTCAATAAACAAAATAAATTTTATGAATTTTTTTTTATTGTTATATCCTGATTCGTGCATCTATATATAACACACAACATTTACCATCATATCCTGTATATTGTGTTATTGAATAATATCATAAATTGTTTTATAATTCAAAATAATTTTAAATCTATTGAAAAATAGGATAAATAAGGAGTAGAATTTAAAAATAACTCTAAAATATATATCTTTATAAACCACCAAAATTCATTCCTGTGAACTCAGCAGCCAAGTTGTCCATCTCAGCCTTCTGTTCTGAAGACAAAGCAATCTTTGGTGCAGCAACCTTCTTCCTGGACTCCTCAGGCATTTCATCTTCTTCACTTTCGGAACTTTCTTCTTTCTCGACCTCCTTCTTAGGTATAACCTGGAAGACGTGCTGTATCTGGAAGTTCTTGAAGTCCTCCTCAGTGTAGTTGATGACCTTGCCCATGTTATATGACATGCCGTCCTCATCTACGAGCTCTACCTTAGATACATGTGTGTCATCGACTTCAGGTGGGACAGTGAAGTATTTGATTCTTCCGTGGTTCCAGTCATCGAGGATTGTTCGTGCTGTGCCGTTGATATCTGGTTCGCCGCCTTTCTGGATCTTTCCGCGCTTAACAGCTAATTGGGCCAAAAAATCTTCTGCAGTACCGTATGTATCGATGCCGTATTCTTCAACTAGCTGCTCTTTAGGCACCTTATCTAAGATGAATGAAACTGGAGCAACAGGATCATCCAATAATTCAATTTTGATTGAGTTTCTAAGAACCATTGATGGTGTGATTTCGGCACCACTGGATGGAACGACACCAGGGCAGTCGAGGACTCTGATTCTAGCTGTAACTTCGATTTCTTGCATAACTTTTGTGAAACCTGGTGTTGAAGCGACGCCAGCAGCTGAACGACGAGAAATGCTGTTGATGACAGAAGATTTGCCAACGTTTGGTGGGCCAATGACGCCAGCAACAATTGTATTTCCGAGAGCAAGCTGATTGAGGTATTTAATCAATTCCTTGATACCGAAAACATCTGTACCTCTGTATTTACCATCGTGAAGTGGAACTTCGACTGATTTATTAGGTTGTGATGATGATTTGAATGGAATTGTTGGGAATTCACGACGTAAGAATGTTAACCACTTGTTAAGGATTTCGAGTGGAACAAGATCAGCCTTGTTTAAGATCAAAATAATTCTTTTACCTCTTTTGAGAATATAATCTTCAAGTTTCTTTGATCTGCAGCCAATTGGATCACGAGCATCGAGAACTTCTAATAAAACATCAGCACCATCGACGACTTTTTTGAATTGCGCGAAATATGCTGTTCTGTAAGCTTCATGGGCGGCGCTTTGTTCCATAATTGGAACTTCTGGGGCATTAAGACCCTGAGTAATCTCTGCATAACGTTCATTAGCATTGTGCTGTTGAATTTCTTTCTTTCTATTCATAGCGGACTTAGCTAGTGCGTCTTTTGCTCTCTGGAGTGATTTGTAATCTGGTTCTTTCCTCAATTTCTTCACTCCTCCGCCTTTTTGATTCTTGTGTTTCTCGATTTGCTTTGTCCTCCTCATTATTATAAGAATTTTGTCTTATTAAATAGGGTTTGACACCAACCAAGACCCTGAAAATTTTATAATAAACAGGGGATACCCTATTTTATTAAATGTCAAATTTGTCTTGTAAAGTATCAAATGTCAAATATTATTTTTCTAATGATAATCATGCAATTATCCCTATAATTCAACGATTCATCATATTTCACCTATAATAGTATCATTTTTGAGTATGAAGATTATTGATGTTTGATAATTACCACCACTCATTGTGGAAAAAAATTGATTTTATATTTTTTTTCAATGTTAGTTATATAATTTACATTAAGAACTCTGATTTTTTTTCATCGATTTGATATGCTGTGTGCTTCAAAATCTAATGTTTATCCATAAGATAATAAAATTTTGAATAAATCTCAATTTTGAACAAAATTTTATGTATATTCATCATAAGAATTCAAAAATAAATGTATATTCAAATCGACAAGGTTTGGAATAACAATTTGAAATTTCCATAAAGATACTTGATCAGCGAGAATGATGTATATGCATAATTATAAGCTATTTGATGCCAATCAAACACTCAGAGGACACATACATGATATTTTTCATTGGTGGAACTTCCTTTCAATGCAAAATTGCGTTGTTGCACTAGTGTTTGATAATTTCAATCGACTAGAACCGTGATACTTTATTCTGCCAAACGACTGCTGTCTCATTTGACGTATGATGATTTTCCAGAATCTGATCAAATTTATTTCTTTTGATGAAATTAGTGGATAATGTCAATACAAAATACAGTGGCGGAGCGAATTCAAACAGATGATTAAACTTAAAGTTTTATTTGAAAAAAATCAAAATATTAGTCATTATCGTATAATATATTTGATTAGTCAGAAGACATTGAATTTTATAACGTTCATCGAAGAACTGAAAAATTAATCGTTTACTCACAAAAACTACTTTTGAGAGCAATATGTTATCGTTATTATTATTGATATAATATCAGAGTTCGGATTTTTAAATTTACATGCACGTTATTTTTTAATAACTCTGAATCCCATTATTTTTAAAACAAAAATGCACATTTAATTTAGATTAATATTTAAATATGAATCATTTTACTTTTAATTTTATTTTCCTTTTATTATGTTTTTAAATATGTTTTAGTTTCGTCGTCGATTGATGACTTTACAAAAATTATTTTTTACAATTTCTGAGAAAAATTGTCAAAATATTTTCATCATATGAACTTTAACGTTGACAACATTATTCAGAAGCTCTGGGATTCAAGGGAGTTCCTTGATAACGGCTCAGTGCTTACCAAGAAAGAAATAAAGCATCTTTGCAAGGAAGCAATCATTGTTTTTCAATCACAGCCGATTTGTTTGGAATTACCAGCACCAATCAGTATATGTGGCGATATACATGGCCAATTTGAAGACTTATTACGGATTTTTGAAACAATCGGTCTTCCAGACAATCAAAATTACTTATTTTTGGGCGATTACGTTGATCGTGGTGAAAATTCCATCAATGTAATATGCTTACTGTTTGCTTATAAGATCAAATATCCTAATACTTTCTTCCTATTGCGTGGTAATCACGAATCGGCATCGACAAATTGTTATTACGGATTTAAGAACGAGTGCTTGACTAGATATTCAAATGCTATATATACGCTATTTAACTCTGTCTTCGAGTGGATGCCGTTGACAGCTATCGTTGAGAAAACAATTTTATGTGTTCATGCAGGAATATCACCACACTTAAAGCATATAGACGATTTAAAGAAAATACAGAGGCCGCTTGAAATACCCGATGAAGGGCTCGTCTGCGACCTTGTTTGGTCCGACCCAGATAAAGGTGCGACCGAATGGGGACCAAACTCACGTCAAACATCAGTATGCTATGGACAAAAAGCTGTAGAATCAATTGTTAATGAACTGAACTTTAATCTTATTGTGCGTTCACATCAAACTATCAAGGAAGGTTATCAATATCCATTTTCACCTTATAACTCATTGGTTACTATATTCAGTGCTCCAAATTATCTGGGGTGCGGAAACCCGGGAGCTGTGATGAATGTATCTAACACCAAAGAAACTTCATTCACGTTTGTCAGACCACATAGCCGCTTTAGCTCAAGCTGCGAATATTTAATTTGAGCTTATTATAATATGTTTGTATATTATTTTAATAAATATATTTCTATCTTGCGAATCAATAAAATTATTTTTTCTAAAAGACATACTAAATCATGTACCATAGAAGAACGATTCATTTATCAAAAAAATTTTGCATACAAAATATTTGTACGAATACACTATATGGTTTATGAGAATGTATTTGGAAGATAGTACATTGCGCATACACACTTATTAAACATGTCTTAATCTTTAATAAAATTATGTTTGAGATATAAATATAGTCTTTGCAACTTTTACATAATGTATATAAAAATTATACATATATGTAAAGTGATTTATTATAAAGAAAGTAGTACTTTACTACGATTTCATTTTTGGAAAAATATTATCTATCAGAAAATTGAACTATGAGAATGATATCATTTTTTCAAACATATGAGGACTATACTGTGTTAATTTCATGAAAAATTTTCATGAGGTTGGAGAAATCTTGTTTTCATGTGTTATTCTAAAGGATAATTTTGATGGAAGCAGCAAATATATATGGTGCATATTTATATAAGCTAATGAAAATGAAAACCGAAAGTTATTCGTAATTAATTTAACATGATAATAGCGGATATATCATTTATAATTGCCATATTGGACAATGCTTGTGTCGATGACATGTATTACGTAGTACCAAGTAATTCTAAATTGTTAGAAAACACATTTCAATAGAAGTATTTGACAACGATTAATTTGGAGTCAAATTATTTCAGAGTTGTAATTTTGCGAGCTAATTTTAACATCTATTAGACAACTAATTTTGGCCACTATGCAATAATTTATCTCAAGATACAAATTTTTAATTCATAATATGTAAAACATTATGAAAAGTATTATTCAATAGTATTTGAAGTTAATATTTTGAAAAGACACGTTTTTTTCCATTCAAAATATAACCGTAACAATATTATTATGAAATCAATTAGTAGAATTAGTTATCCACATGAAAAACAAATTAGATTTGAAAAATGAATCAGCACAAGTTTTGTATCAAATATTGTTGGAAATTTATAAATACGCATATTATCTAATGAAAAAATTTGAAACATGACGTAAAAAGGTGACAAAGATTTGAATAAAAACTGACAAATTTTTGAAACAGAAAGTGACAAAGAGCACAAATATTTGAGAAGATTGCAGAAAGTTAATGAATTAATCGTAAATATTTTGTTATTTATGGGCTTATTAATTCATTAATATTAAAAAATTGATTTTTGAATATATCCTAACAATTATCAAGATGTGGAAGCTCCAACATCGTGCTAGCGCTGATGATGTCATTACTCATGCAGTACACAACATCGAGAAAAGTATATGTGATCATACACTCTGCACAGAGTATGGCGTACACGATATAAACAAGATATTAAGCATGGTTCAACTCGACATTGAACAAGCAACGGCCCTTTTTGCTGATGGAAAGACCAAATTTAACTCCATGCAGGCTTTCAGAATCTTCCAGCATATGAAAATTAATGTCTCCGATAATGACAAACAGATTTTAGACTTCTTGAAGGTTTTATATAAGAGTTTAAAGTCTCCAGTTCTTAAATCCCTCTACAATGTTATTAAGAGACTGTCGAACTCTTATAAATCAAAATGCATAGAGGTGGATGAGTTGAAATCTTTGATTAAAAGGATAACAGATGACAATAATCTTGAAGTTAACTACTTGGAAGAACTGGAAAAGGGGCGTGAAACAACCCAAAATCTTACCAAAAATCAGAAAGACAAGAAGACGAGCCATGAATCAGCTCATATTCAAGCTCTCAAAGCATGCCATGCAGTTGACGAGGATTTTCATAATATTTATGATATTTTGAAACAATGTTCTATAGAAAATGACAAAGAGGCAATAAAATTTGCAGTGGACAATAAATTGCATGAAGTAAAGAATAAAGGTCATAACATCATCTTGTTTGCTGCATCCGAAAATAATTTCGAATTAGCAAAAGCAGTTCATGAGTGTGGTGGCGATCCAACAGCAAAGTCAACAAGTGGAGCTTCAATATTGCACTATTTTGCTCGCGATGGTAACATTCCTGCTCTCGAATATTTTGCAACATTGAATGGACTCGATATTAACTGCTGCAACTTCTCTGATAACACGCCATTGCACTTTGCTGCTTGGAATAATAAGCTTGAAGCTGTTAAATATATTTGTTCATTGCCAAATATTAATATTGATGCAATTAACAAAGAACGCAAGACAGCTTTCAAATATACAAGATCAGATGATATCAAATTATTCTTAAGATCTCTTGGTTGCAATGAGAAACTATGTTAATTTAATTTTTGTTTTAATTTTAAACTGTTTATGATTATTTATGCATAAAATATAATTTATTTGGATTAATATATGTTAAATATTATATAGTTAAGTTCATAAAAAGACATTATAATGATTTGATATTTTTTTCCTAAATTGATAATAACTGGTTCATAAAATAGATGAAATACAGTATGGTGGAGGCTAATGATCTTTTTCCATGAAATAATTCATGTGACGATAACCCTTTCGTGAATAAATTCACGATGAACAAATAAGTTGAAGAAATTACATATTCTAAATATCTCTATATACATTTTAGACTCACCTATGAGTAAAAAATATATAATTAATCATTTGAAAGATCATCAAATTTCAGGAATTAAAAAAAACTCATCGTTTCATTAAATTTCATTTATATTTCATATTTCTGTCTGTCAATCAACAAAATTATCATATGTGGAGGATGATTGACTAATATTGAAAAATTTTGGAGAAAATTTTCCATCCAATTGAATTTAAATCTTTCATAAATATGATTCTATTTCTCTACCAATGATTGCAAAAAAAAAAAAAAAAAAAAAAATTAGAAGTAATAGTATTATCAGCAATGTAATTTTTAATATTCATTAATTTCATTTTTCAAAAAAAATAAGTTTAAAAAATTTACATTTAAATGAAATGAAAATATTTTTTAATTCTAAAAGCAGAAAACATATTTTATGATATTTACCGTTAAAAAAAAATCAATTACAAAAAATTAAAATCTTATTATTTAATAATACTAAAAATGTAAAAACTAATGACTGCAAAAAAAAAAAAAAAAAAAAAACGAAAAATATTTCATTCCAATTTGGATCATTCGATAATATTAATGTGTGTAAAAAATTGAGAAGGAGAAAAAGATTTTTAATTGAGAGGGTTTATCGGTTTTGTCACCTTTCGATTTTTTGACACTTTTCTGCATTCAAAATGTTAAGTATCCTTTGTGTTGCACGTCCTGCATTAGGTGAGACTGTGAAGGAAAGACTTGCTAGACTTTATGGTCCACATAAGAGTTACAGCTATCGCGAAGCTCGTGTCATTATGTATAATGAAGTTGATTGCTCAAATAACAAAATTAATTTAGTTTACGGCTCCAGCACATATAGTTGGAAGTGTGGAGGCAAAACTATACCTCCTGACAAAGATGTTAACGCAGAGCATACAGTCCCACAGTCATTTTTCGATTCCAAGGTTCCTATGGTATCCGATTTGCACCATCTTTTCTCAGCTCCTAAGACTCTCAATGGTGCCCGCTCCAATTTTGAGTTTGCCGAATTTCCATACAGCGATTGCTTGAAGTTCTGCAAAGATAATGAGTGCACAACAACTACACCATCGAATCCAGATCAATATTCCTGCCTCCACAAGAGCAAGAGCAAGTGGATGCCCGTAAAGAAAGACAGAGGCCAGGTTGCCAGAGCCATTTTCTATTTCTTCACAATATACGGCGAGAAATACTGCCCAATCTCAAAGCTCGGTGACGTTCAGACATTCAAGAGGTGGAATAATCAGTATCCACCGTCAGACTTTGAAATTGCTAGAAACAATATCGTTAACAAAACTCAAGGAAACAGGAATCCATACATAGACAACAACAAGCTTGTCGACCAGGCATTTTAAATACCTATCTGATTTTATTAATTTATTAATAATTATTGATTTTATATTAAAATTTCTCTGAAAATTTAATATTTCTTTTTTTGGAATATTTAATTCTACTAAACAACATAAGTATTGATATTTCAACGATTTTTTTTGAGCAATATCAACAAAAAATTGATTTGATATAATTTTTTCACCGATAACATATGATATTTCAATTAAATATATTCACTTTATAGTGATTCAATATATAATATGACTTAGAAATGTTCAAAAACACAAAAAAATGTTTTGATTTTAATTTTTCACCGATAACATATGATTTCTTGATTAAAAATATCGTTTTTGTAATGATATGAAAGTTAAAATGAATTTAATTTGTTCAAAAAAATACAAAATTGATTTCAAAGAAAAAATTTCATCGATAATATATGATTTATTGATTAAAAATATTGGTTTTCAATGACTTAAAATTGAATTTGTTCAAAAACATACAAAATTCTTTAATCTGAAAATATTTAACAAAAAATATGCATTAATGATGACCTCTCGCCATTTTCTGGGATATTTCCTTTTCATGCTGATTCTTTAGTTGCATCATTTTCCTTCCATGAAGCTCCATTAGTTCCGAAATATCGTTTTTAAGTTTCTGTGCAGCAGCAATGATTCTTTGAGCTCTTTCTTCTAAAGATAGCTTCTTTTCGAGCTTGTCTTGGGTATCCTGCATCACTGCTCTAAGTGTCAACTCCATCTGCCTGAGTTTGTCGTTGAGATTCGCAAGATGTGCGTCTTTTTCTGTGATTCCAATAGATAGTCTTTCTATTTCTTTGTTGAATTCCTCCAACTCACGCCTCTGAGTATCTCCGACAGCACGAATCTGTAGGGCAGCCTGCAGCTTGTTTGGATACTCTTGGGCTGAGTGTGCTTTCGTTTGCCTGAGTTGTTTTGTTTGATTTTCTTGGAATTCTTTCATTTTCGTCATCATTTCGCTGTAAACTTGCTGCCTGATTTTTGCTTCTGCTTCAATTAAGTTAACAACATCTTCCTCTTCATTGTCATCTGATTGATTTTCTTCAATTTTGTCTTCATTTTGGTAAAATTCAGGTGAAGAAGCGATTTGGAGAGAATTTGATGAACAAAATTGGAGGGAGTTTAATGTGTCATCGAATTGCTTAGAATTACGCGAAATATTTATAATTATTGAAATAAATGTTTTCTTGGAACATGATGGATCGAAAAAGTCCCTAAACATCTCTGTGATCTTTGATTCTCTGAATGGAATTTGCACAATTTTGTGTTTTTGGATTCCTCTGATGCATTTTCCAAGTGTAAGTATTGATTTGTTGACAGATCTTGCTTCATTAGTATTGACAGCACGTTCTGAGCCAGCAAGATCAACAATTGAGAGTCTGCTTGTTGTGATTTTAGATAAATCAGTAACTCTCTGCTTTGTTCTTTGATCTATTGGGATTGTCACTAACTTCAGAGTGTAAATGCAATGAGAATGTGATTTAGACTTTGATTTGTCAACTGTTGATAAAATATTTTTGAGATCATCATAAGATTTAAGCTCTTTTTCAGTTGCATTCTTAACTGTTGTGCTTCCAAATCCATCTTTTGTCACTCTCAATGGATTTTTGCTTGCAACTAATAGATCTTGGATTCTTTCATTATAAATTTCAACACATGATAAATATAGACCTCTTTCAAAGCCTTGAGGCTTTTCCATGCCTAAAATTGACTTGATTATCCTTGGAATTAAACCAGGATCACTTCCAGATCCACGAACAGTGAATGTTTTTCCTGTTTTTGCTGCTCCGTAAGCGAAAATGAGAGAATCATTGCCTCTAACAAACTGCTTCAACATTGGCATTGCAACATCAACAAAAATGTCATCTTGATAAGAATTTTCGCCAAAAACCTTTGTAAACATAAATTTACGCTCTCCAGTGTTTTGTGATGGAGTATCTTTTGACTGTGGATGCGTAACAACGGAATTTTCAGTAAAATTAAATTCTGCGGGATTTTCTTCGTTAAGAAGTGGTTTAACGCGAAGGAATACTTTGATATCTGTCTGATTATCATGTGGCTGACGTGCTGAAGGTGGTGATTTAATCATTGGCGAATTTCTTGAAGTTCTGATTGGTGATGGAGTTTTCGGGACTCTTTGAGAAGCATTGAGTTTTGGAGTCGAAGTAATCTTGACTTTTGAGTTTGTAGGTGTATTTTGTAGTTGTAAATTCTGACTTTGATTCATTGGTTTGTTTTGGTTTTGAAAAAGGCCTCCTTTAAAAGCCTTATATGGTGTCTGAGCTTGTGGAGGAGGAATTTTCTGTCTCACTTCTTCAAAAACTTTTTGCACAATATTCATTTTAGAAATTTTTGGAAATTCGTAAACGTTCACAACTAAGGTTAATTTATATAAAGTATACTTGACTTTACATGGCAGAAATTTTTTTCAATTTTCATCATATCTAAGAGAAATGTTAATATATAGTTTATAATATTAATATAATATACTAGGTTATATAGTATCCTACCATGTTTACTTACTATGTTAGTTTAAATCCAATTACCTAAGCTAATATATTTGGAACATTAATCTGACAATATTTTGACAAATGTCAAAAATTGGAGTCCTTTGTTTTGAATTCAAATTTATTGATTTTATTTATATATAAGTTGAAAAAGATTGATATGTGTAAAATCATCAAAAAAAAAATCTTATATTTTTCGATTTGATTTCGAAAATATTGATAAATTGAGTTAGTCTTTTATGTATGTTTTCACTACATTTCAATATACCATAATGCAAGTTATCAATTAATAAAAAGAAATATATTCAAAAAAATAAAAATATTATTATTCAACAGAACAAAAGTAATCCAATAGTGATTCATATTGTATTAAATAACAATTTATAATGAAACAAAACAAAAAAAATTGTGAATATTATATTAAAGGTGGATAAAATAGACGACTATCGTGAATTAATGGTTGTAGATTTGAAGATTCACTTATAACTTCGAATTTGTGAATTGATTGATGCGGGCTTGGAAGAGTTAAAGCTGTTCGAAATGTGACCGCGAAATCTGTTGTAGTAGAGACTATGTATTTATCTTCTCCTTGCTCAAAAACATCTAATGGTAACTGTTCAAGGTAATAAGAGCCGAATAATTGTTTGTACATTTCTGCAAAAGCCTGAACGAAGTCTTCTTTATGGACAACAGCGCTATTTTTAGTCTTTTCTATGCGAACCAAATAATAGCGTCGCTTAGAATGTATAATGGAGGGAGCGAATTTGTTACTTTTGGGTGGTGCCATATTTTATGATTTTGACAATTTACAAAGCATATTTATATTTACATGTCAAAAACGATTTCGAAATTATATTCAAGCATTACTAAACGATTTATAACATTATATAGTCTACAAGGATTATTTGGATTTAATGCTCTTCCATATATTTCTAAAAAACAAACCTTAAGCAGATTCGTTGGATTATAATTTTCGAAATTTTTGGAATATCAAAAGTATACATATTTATGTGGAAAAGATTCTTTTCCCGCTACTAATTTTGTCATATATAATAATTTAATTTCGAATTACAAAAATATCGAAATACTTGGCATATAAATGAAATAAAGAATAAAATTCACTCAGTATATTATATATTCTATTTTGTTCATTAATGATTCATTTGATATTTTTGAAAATACAAATTATTTTGTAAGTTTAATAAAAAATGTAAATAAAGATAGTGTATAGCCTGTAAATAATATCATCCAATTGTTGTTATAGTTAAATAACAAATTTAATACTCAATGATATGAAAATGTACAAAAATTTGAAAATAACGAAAGTTAGTTGCCGTTTGCCTTGTCTAACTGCATAACAAGCCAGTCAACGGCTTCTTCTAAGCCTTGTCCCGTTAACGAGCAAGCTGGAAGAATTGTCCAGTGATGGGCCTTAATTTCCGATAGCTGCAAACTCTCCATCATTTCGCTGAGCGTTAAGCAGTTTGGCAAGTCTTGTTTGTTGGCCAAAACTAACAAGTTGCATTTTCCTGTAGATTCGTCTTCTAATACACGAAATAGTTCATTTCTTGCTTCTGCAACGCGATTTCTGTCACTTGAATCAACAACGAAAATAATCGCATCTGTTCCGTTAAAGAAAGTTGTCCAGCCTTTTCTAAATGATGTCTGGCCAGCTAAATCCCAACACTGTAATTTAACGTTCTTTCTTTCGATAGTTTCGACGTTGGAGCCGACAGTTGGCTGAGTGTTGATTACAACTCCGTCGAGTAGTCTGTATAATGCTGTAGTTTTACCCGCGTTATCAAGCCCAATGATGGTGATTTTGAATTTTCTTTGCGGATTTCCAAAAGCAAATCTCCAGAGGCCAGAAAGAAGACCTCCCATTTATGGAAAATGACATTAACTTTACATGTCAATTTATCAAATATTTGCCACATAAATATTTACGTATCAAAAATATTAAAATTAAAACAATTATGAGATAGTGATGATTTTTAGATAATAATATTTACAATATTATTCCAATAGTTTATCTATTTGTGCTAATTTTAAGTTTTTCCATTTGATATAATTGCTATGACTAAAAAATGAAGCAAAATTCAAAGCAATATTAGGAATTCAAGAGGTTGAAATTGTGTGTTGGAATGGTTTCGTTTAAACATAGAATTACAAAATATACATTTAATTAAGTAATAACAATAAAACAATATAAAAAAACGCAATGAGAGTTAGAATGGGAATGAAGGCATCTCTGAGACATCAGGCTTCTTAGATTTCTTGACTTTCTTCTTACCTTTCTTTGCTGTTTGTGAGAAAGCATTTGGATCCATGGCAAAGAGTCCTCCACCAGCAGGTGCCGCTGCACCAAGTGGAGCAAGACCTCCTCCACCACCTAATGGAGGTAGTTCACCCATTGGTGGCAAACCTCCACCAGCAGGCGCGGAACCAATTGGCGGGATTTGGATCTGAGGAAGTCCACCCGGTCCAGTTCCACCAACAGGAGGCAAATTCAGTTGTGGTGTTCCACTTCCTGATGTGGACGAACCAACAGGTGGGATTGTTATCTGTGGAATTCCTCCTCCTGCAGCTGGTCCTCCGATTGGTGGGATTTGAATCTGTGGCAAACCTGCTCCTGAAGGAGATGAACCAATTGGAGGAATCTGAATTTGCGGAATTCCTGTTCCTGAAGTTGTGCTGCTTAAAGATGGAATGTTGAGTTGTGGTATTCCACTACCAGATGTTGATCCACCAATTGGTGGAAGATTGATTTGTGGCATGTCAATTTTCGTTCCTTCAGCATTTGGAGCGTTGATATCTAATGGAGGAAGATCTCCATTAATTGGCTGTAGAGGTGGCATCGAGCTACTTCCTGGATTTGGTGTTGAATCAATTGGAGGAAGTTCAACTGGAGCATCAACATTTAACGATGAGTTGTCAATCGGTAGAGGCATTGAATCAATCTGTGGACCATTAATATTCAATTGATCAAGTTGAGGAATATTTCCGGCGTTATCATTAGACGGCAAAACAGGCATCCCTTGATTAATATCAAGCGGAGGCATTCCTCCTAAATTAGAGTTATCTAAAGGTGGAATTCCTCCTAAATTGGAGTTGTCAAGTGGTGGAATTCCTTGGATATTTGAGCCATTTAGTGGAGCGATTGCTGGCATCTCGCTTAGTATCGAGTTATCAAGAGGCTGAATACCCATATTTGAGTTATCTATTTGAAGCATTCCACCGATATTTGCGCTTTCTAAAGGAGGGATTCCGCCTATATTGAAACTGTCCATTGCTGGCATTTCTCCAAGATTCGAGTTATCGAGTGGAGGGATTCCATCTAAATTAGAATTATCTATTGCCGGAATTCCTCCAACATTTGTGTTGTCTAGAGGTGAAATTCCATTCATATTTACACCGTCTATAGGTGTAATTGGTGGCATTCCTCCGAGATTTGAATTATCAAGAGGAGTTATTTCAGGAAGATTACTTAAGTTGGAGCTGTCAAGTGGCTGAATATCAGGTAATCCACCAATTTGCGGTACATCGACTTGAGGAATATTTAATTGCGGCATTTCTCCTAAATTCTGGTTATCAATTGGTGCTATTTGAGGGATTCCTCCAAGATTGGAGTTATCTAAAGACGGAATTTCTCCTAAATTAGAATTATCTAAAGGTGGAATTCCTCCTAAGTTGGAGTTATCTAAAGGTGGAATTCCTCCTAAGTTGGAGTTGTCTAAAGGTGGAATTCCTCCTAAGTTGGAGTTGTCTAAAGGTGGAATTCCTCCTAAATTGGAGTTGTCTAAAGGTGGAGCTCCTTCAAGTTGAGGAAGATTAGCAAAGTTAGGCATTCCGTCAAGATTGGTGTTATCTAGTGGAGCAATTTGTGGAATTCCTCCGAAATTTGAGTTGTCAAGAGGTGGAATTCCTTCAAGTTTAGGAAGATTGCCGAAGTTCGGAGCCTCAAGCTGTGGCATTCCACCAACATTATCGAGCGGAAGGATTCCACCGAGTTGTGGAGCATCAAGCTTGGGCAAGTTGTCAAAGTTTTGCTGGATTCCTTCTTGGTTGTCTGTGTTGAAAAGTGGATCGTTTTCATAAGATCCAACATTTCCTGTGTTTTCAACAGCAACAGTTGGCGGCATTTGTGCTGTGTCGTCCATTGGAATTGGAGCTCCCATCAACGGCATGAAAGGAGGCTCAGCGTGCAATAGTGGAGACATGTCATTTCCACCAGCCAAAGGCGAAGGAGCAAGTTGAGGGAATCCACCAGATGATTTCTTCTTGTTCGGGTCTTCAAGTTGTGGCAGTGACGACAAAGGCGAAGGAAGATTTTGATCTTGTTGGTTTAAAGGAGGAATTTCAGATATTGCAGGTTGAGTAGATTCTGGAGCATTCAACTGTGGAATTGTTGAGCTTTGATTCTGTGGAATTAATGGAGGGATTCCTGTTAATGAAGGTGGCTTGTTTTCAGGAATGTTCAGTTGTGGAATTCCATTTCCTGAAGGTGTCTTCGCTGTTAAAGGAGGTATTCCTGGTCCAGGAGTTTGTTTTGCGTCTGGAAGGTCAAGAGGTGGAATTGCGGATTGCTGTGGTTTGATGTCTGTTGCAGGAGGAATTGAAGGAGGTGATTTGATATCGCTTGGCGAAATCTGAGGTACTCCGCTTGATGATGATGGCTTGTGATCTGAGTTTGATGCATTTGTTCCCATTAATTGAGCATCGGCAGTGGCGGTGATGGGACTCCGCTCGCCACTGCCCTCATATTTTAATGGATCACCAAG
>MRSU01009225.1:0-47365 GCA_008369845.1 Trichomonas gallinae
TTTTTTTTTTTTTTTTTTTTTTTTTTTTTGAAAATTGCAAGTGAGTCTTTGAACATACGAAAATAACTAAATTTAATCATCTTTCATATAAGTTATATAAGTAAATGTATCCTAATATGAAAGAATTTATTAAAATACAATCAATAAATAACAAATAAAACAATAAAAAAATTATTTCAGGAAAACTCTCCATTGCTCAACTAAATCTCTTGCAGCGTCTGAGTTATCACTGGAGCTGTTAGAGATTTGCCTCAAAACAGGTGCAACCTGTCTGAATGCACTAACAAAGCTGTTACACTTTTGTTTTCTTTCGTCGAATGCCAAGTCGACGCCAGAAGAAGGAGTCGCAAGAGTCGCGCGAACGAACGCACCGAAAGACTGCATCATTGTCTCGATTGATGAGACAGCTATATCCGGCGATGATTTGATGGCGAGAGCTGAGATCTGCATAATATAAGATGCATGATCTAATGTAATAGCTTCAGGCTTCATCGCGATGATTGACAAAATCTCTGCTGCCAGTTTCCCGGATTCAGCAGCTTCTTTGAGAACATCAAGCAGTGTCTCTGTGTCCAAGGCTTCGTTGATTCTCGAGAGTCTTGAGAATCTTTCGTTCATGTATGTCATGAAACTTGTCCTTTCTTTTCGAAACTCGTTGTAAACAGATGAAGAAGACCCATATGATCTACCTGACTGCTGTGGATCCTTACCAACAGAGCTTGGTCTAAGAATTCTGCCTCTCGAAGAACCTGGATTTTGATTATCATCATCACCTGTTGAGCATTCGCTCATTGAACGCGATTTCTTTGCAAGGCTGTTCATATCAAGCATGCGCGGCGTAGATCTGCCTCCATTTGATGGGTTTGGTAGATCATCATTGAGAAAATGTCTTTGCGCTGGCTTATTTTTAGATTTTGAGCTATTGAATGGTTGTAACCCATCTGTCTTCTTTTTAGTTATGATAACGCGATCCTTTTCCGTTGAAGCAATTGTGATCTCACCATTTGTAACACACAAATCTCTTGGTTTAAATGCGCCGAATGGGACCTTTCCGTATACCTGAGCTGGTTCCCAACCTAAAAGTCTAATGAAATCGGTACTTGCTGATAATAAAACTGGATCGTCTTGAGCAAATCGAATTAACTCAATTGAATGTGAATCCAGAGGATATGAAACTTGCATTTCTTTGCCCAAACTGACATCATAGAAATGCACACTTCGATCTGCTCCGCAAGATGCCAAAATTGGCTCTGTAGGATGGAATCTAACGCATGTAACGCTATCTTCGTGGCATGTAAACTTGAATAATTCCTTCGAAGCCGCGAGATCAAAAACTCTTACCGTTTTATCCGCTCCACCAGATGCGACTAACTTTCCATCTGACGAAATATCGATTGTATTTGCAGAGCCTCTGTGATTTGCATACCATTGTACAGGATGGCGCTGAGTTTTAGAGAGTACATTAACTTTTCCATCATATCCGCATGTCAAAATCATATTTGTACTTTGAGTATGAAAGCATAAGTCATTAACAACTGATCTGTGTGCAGACCATGTTGCTTCGTTGCGTTGGTTATTTAAATCGAATAATATTACTGTTCCCCCCGTATTTCCTCCAAGTAATTTGTCTTCGTACATATTGAATCGGCAAGCGGTGACTCCTGATTGGAATGGACCGAATGTAACTTTTGGATTTTTCCCTCCATACATCCAAAGATTAACCAATCTGTCTTCGCCGCCAGTTGCAAAGACATTTCCGGTTGTCGGTCCTAGTGCAACGCAATTAACATCACCTTCATGAGCAATAATAGTCTTTTGTGACATTTTCCAAAAAAAAAAAAATATAAAAATTTTAAACGAAAGTGACAAATACAAAAATGTGACAATAAAAAGGTTATTTTGTAAAATAATAAAAAAACGTATAATATAAGGTTAAAATGAAAATAAAAGTGGTGATAAAAAGGTTATTTTGTAAAATGTCAAAATACAAATGACAAAATTGACTCTTTTTTGCGAGCTCATTAAAATTGCTCATTTCCCTGATTGATTAAGAATGAGAATTCGCACCTGCTTTTAACCTGATACTTTTTAGTTAAATATAAGGTTAAAATTCACAGTAAAGTTGGCAATAAAAAGATTATTTTGTAAAGTTGAGGAATAACGTATAAAATAAGGTTAAATTCATGTAAAGTTTTTTTGAATGTAAATTAAAAGTGACAATCAAAAAAAAAACGTTGTTATTTCATATTTTTGAAAAATGTTTAGAGACAAATACCAAGCAGGTTTCTTAAACTTATTTTACTCAGTTGGATCAAAGCCACTCAGCATTTGGGAGCAGCATGTTGAGAACGGATACATCAAGAGACTCACAGACCCAGATATTAGATCATGTGTTCTCGAGATTGTCAGTACGACAGTCAATAACACATACATCACCTGCCCATTAGATCCAAAGGATGAGCTTGCTATTAAGCTTCCTTTCTTGGTTTTGGTCTTGAAATATTTGAAGAAATATTTCACATTTGAAATCCAGGTTTTGGATGATATGAACATGCGCCGTAGATTCAGAGCATCAAACTACCAGTCAAAGACGCGCGTCAAGCCATTTGTTTGCACTCTTCCAATGAGACTTGACCCAGGATGGAACCAGATTCAGTTTAACTTGAGTGATTTCACACGCCGTGCTTACGGTACTAACTACATCGAAACACTTCGTGTTTCTGTTTTCGCAAACTGCCGCGTTCGCCGTATCTACTTCTCTGACCGTCTTTACACAGAAGATGAAGTGCCACCAGAATACAGACTCATACCAACAAAGCCAGAGGGTGAAGAATAAGATTGAACTTGTTATTAATAAAAAAATTAATTATTCATTTCCAACTCATTTTTTCTGTTTAAAAATGCAAACTACATCGAATATAATAATATCTATCAGCAAAAAATAGCTATTCATAAAAAAAATATAAAACAAGAAAAATATATTCATTATTCAATGTTTTTATCTAGTTGAAATCAATATATATTAAAAAATTATTACTATTCATTCCATCAGCAACTCTAATATCCTTAATATCTAATGAGAAGAAAAAATATATGAACAACTCATTGTTTATATTAATAATTATAAAGTCAAAATTGTAGACACTTGGAATTTTTATCGCTGATTTCATAGATATATAATTTTGAAAATATATCAAATTAAATGGAATAAATTTTAGAATTAGTTAAAATTTGTGATTATAGTCTCATAAATAGCATATGTTTTTCTTCCCATGGTTAAAAATACAATTTTGATGAAATTTAATAAATAAAACTGATTTTAGATCAAAATAATTAAAGAAAATGACATAAATATGTAGGAAAAGCATTAAAATGAAGTTAAAATATATGAAGAATCAAAATCCGTTATAAAATAAAATTTTTCATATTTAGCATTAATATGTTGTATAATGCCTATATTTTGAATTTGGAGCAAAAAGGGAATTGAGGGGAGTTTTAATACGTTTTCTCAAGAAAATGAGTGAGGAAGAGATTCTTTTAGACCGCATCAGGACGCATGTCTACTTGAACGATATCCATCTCATTGAATGGTTCGAAGATTTCGACAAGCTGAGGACGGGTAGAGTCACTAAAGAACAATATCGCAGATGTTTCGAATTCGCAAAGTTCCCTCTTACAGAAAGAGAGTGGGAATTCCTATGCCAAGAATACGCGCACGGCGATGATGTCAACTACAGAGACTTCTGCTTCGATGTATCAAAAATTTTCACAAATCCAGAATTAGAAACAATGCCAAAAGGCGAACTTCCTAACACTAAAGAAACAGTCACAAGGATTACAAACAGAATAACAGCAAATATGGCTCCAGAAGTTATCGATTTATTCAAGATTTTAGTTCATCAGGTCACAACAAAGGGAATTCACATTCGTGAGGCCTTCATGGACTTCGACAAGTCTAACAATGGCCGTGTAACGAAGTCTCAGTTCCTCCGTAACTTACCTTTCGAAAAATTATCACAAGCACAAATTCAGATATTGTTAGATCGCTATTTAGATCCAAAACTCGGTGATGTTAATTACAAGAGATTGCATCTCGATGTAATTGACTTCCAAAACATTCCAGAACAGAAAGAAATTATTCCAGAATTCAATTTACCGCATCACAAGCAAAGTATTAAACTCCACCCACTTCCATCAGACCCAGAGACAGTTATAGACCGCTTTGCCGAATACGTTCATAAGAATCGTGTAAGAATTCGGGATTTCTTCGATTCTCACGATCCTCTACATAGTGGACGCGTTACACCAGACATGTTCATGAATGTTCTGACGCTTTTTGGCTTCCAGTTCTCACCTGAAGAATTAAATGATTTGGCCGAGCGTTATAAGATCAGAATCGACTTAGCGGACTATGTTAGATATAAAGAGTTCTGCCTCGATGTTGACCGCACAGCCAAAGCAATCCGCGATGCTGCCCCGCAGCCGCCAAAACCTTACGACAAAATTGCCCAAGCAGTCATCGACAAAGTCAAAGAATATGTCGCGAAGAACAGAATCAACGTACTTCCTCCACTCCAGGACTTCGACCGCACTGGGCGTGGCTACGTCACAGAGCTCCAGTTCCACAGAGTCCTCTCTTTGATGACTATTCCTGTTTCAGTAAACGACGTCCAAGTTTTGCTCGCGATTTACGGCGGAAAAGCTGACGGCGTTGACTACTTCAGGTTCGTCGAAGACATCGATCCAGCGCACGCACAGTCGCGCAGGACATTCAAGTCTGTCAATGCTACAATAGAGTCGATTGTAAACACATATGGTCAGACACCAGCAGGCGACAAATTTGTCACTCCCGATGTTGCTGACCAGCTGATTTACGAGTCTAAGAAAGGACTTTTGCCGAAGACCAAAGAAAACAAAACACTTGCAGACTTGATTGGCGACATACAGAGATGGTGCTACATCCACTCTGTTCATCTACATGACTTCATAAAGGACTTCGATCCATTGAACACTGGTGAAGTGACAGACAATCAGCTGAGGTCATCAATGAACGTTGCTGGCTACAGAGTCACAGATGACGAGTTCCAGTTCATCACTGACGCCTACAGGAGCGAGAGGAATCCAGACAAAATCAAGTGGATGAAGTTCGCTGATGATGTTCTTGCCTTTATCGCCCCGAAGAGACTCGAGCAGACTCCGAGATTCAATCCAACACTTCCAGCCGAAGTCATGGCAGCAACAAGGAAGGCAGAACTGTCAGGAAACTCTCAGCTCTCAATGACAGAACAAGTCGCATTGATACTAGACAAAGTCAACAAATACGCAGTGCAGAGGAGAATATCATTGATCGAGCAGTTCCAAGACAAAGACCGCCACAAGCATAAACAGGTTTCAACAATTTCCTTCGCTCAAGTCATGCAGCTCATTGGTGTCCACTTGAGCATGAACGAGATCAACCTTCTCGCCGAGTACTATCTTGACCCAGCAACGCATTTTGTCAACTACCCGACATTCGTGAAAGACGTCGAAAGCCTCGGTGGCATAATACAGCCTGAATACACTGAGCTCGTTGTCAACAAGCTCCCGCCATATGCTGGTGGAATCAGCAACATCGTCGCTACAAGGCCGCCGCTAACAGCAGCAGAGTTGACGTGGAACAAGATTCTCCCGAGAATTCAAAGCTACGTGTTCAAGCGCCGCGTGAGACTCGTCGAGTTCTTCGAGCATTTCGATCATCTCAGGCACGGAACTGTCACGCAGCAGAAGTGGTACACTGTTGTCGGTGAGACAAACTTGCCGCTCGTTGAAGACGAGATACAGTTCATCGGAAAGATGTTCGCAGTCGACGGCGCGCTGGATTTGTTCAACTACAGAGAATTCACAGAGATCGTCGACCAGATCTTCTACGTCAAAGATTTACACAGGAATCCAACATTTAGACCTAAAGAGCAGCTCTCGTTCATCCCAGATCCTTCTGTTACTACAGCAATTATCCCTGAGATCGACCAGCAGAAAGTCGACGTTATTATTCAGAGGATGAGGAACTATGTCACAACAAGGAGAATGGAAATCAGGCAGCAGTTCGAAGACTACGACAAGTCTCCACGCAGGAATTTCATCACGAGGGCTCAGTTCAGGCAGTGCATCGGAAGACTCGGACTTACTTCGAGCAACGATGAACTCGACTTGCTCTGCAAGAAGTATAGATGCACAGAGCTCGACGAAATGAATTATAGGGCTTTCTGCGAGGATGTTGGTGGATATCTCGACTATCATGAACAGTCAGAGAGAAAGGAATAAAGAATTTTTTATTTATTGAGCTTATATAAAAATATCTCATCATTATTTAATTCTTTCAAATGTATCAATTAATAAATCTTTTTACGACTATGGTTCATCATTTATTCAACTGTTATATAATGAGCATCATTGAATACCATAAAGGCTTTCTTTGTTCTTTATGATATACATAAACTAAAATTTTGCAACGCAGTTTACAAAGCTTCTGATAATAATAATACCGCCATGAAGCTTTAAGTTTATAGTTGCTGAAAAGCAAAAATTAAAATTGTTATAGTTTAATTTTTCGCTCAATCGAAGAAGTTTTAGTATTAATTTTTGTGTCCAATGTTAATTAGTTATCAAGATGTCATATTAAATAATTTCACTAATCATACAATTTGCAAATCTATACAAGAAGTTAACCTAGTTTTAATATAAATAGCAGATGTGATAAAAAACATAATATTTTATAAAACATAGTAAATACATATAAAAATCAAGCTGGGTTGAACTTCATTAACACCCAGTTGTCTGTCTGTAGCATAAGCTCCATAACTTGAGAGTATCTTCCAATTTCAGGAGAATTTCGTTCAAAAAGTGCATATTTGAAATGCAATGCTTCTATTATCTTTATCCACTCGAATGTTTGCGACTGAACTGCAAAAAGCTGTGCTGGTTCTCCGCGCTGATAATGTCCTGTATAATCACCGATGTAAGATTCTCTGCCGAGAAGGTATGTAGCCGGGTTCATTGATAATTTGACGGTAAATATTCTCTCATCTGGAGAAGTATTTTGCATAATAAAAGTAGCAACTTGTTTTGCATCTGATGTCAACCCAGGAACCTTTTGAAGGAGCTGGCGAGTGCAGCTTACATGGCCACAAGTAATTAGAATTAAAGCAAAGCTGAATAAAAAGCCTAATAAGTTTCCACGAGTTCTATTACTAAGATTTGCAGAAATTGTGTTCAAAAATGAAACCATCGCAATAATTGCCGTAGGAAGGACAACAGTTGCAATACCAAGAGCGTTTTCGAAGTGATCTCCACCGCTTCTAACAAAGGATAGATAAATCATGACTGTAATTGAACCAAGAACGCGATGAAGAAGGTTTGGCCTCAGTTTCATGAATGGGAAGATTAAAAATGTGACAATAAATGGGCCAAGGATATCAACCCAAGACCAAAACTGAGAAACAAAAACTCCATCATATTGATATTCACGCCATATTGGATTTAACGCAAGATTTGTGTATTGGGATTTCCAAACAAGTGAAACAGAATAGAATATAGTGAAAAGAATCGAATTGACGTTGCAAAAACAAATAATAAAAACTGAAGATGCGACGGTGAAGCTTGGAATCAAAGCTGCTACAAGTCCTGCAAGAAAATACATCAAATAGAAAGCCACATTTGCCTCTTGTGCTGCTACGATTGAAAGAACAAATAATCCCATTGGCAATGCATAAGAAGCAGATTTGGAACAAACAAGGAACTTGAAAAATGGCTGATACATTGGAACAACATATTCTTTTCCAATATTATGAATTAAATCAAAATTTGAATCTCGAATTCTAAACCAATGATAAAAAGCCCAGCTGCTATGGAACAAGAACAGCATTGTAACTATGAATGGGAGATTAACGAATGTGCTTGTAAGTAAATAAAGGCTGATTACTGTTGAAAGCGTATTAAAGAACGAAATTACGAATGAAATATCAACAAAATTCTCGTGGAGTGTATATAAACATGCTGCAAATGATATTGGAAGTGGAGATACATAAAGAACTCCGTTATATAACATCGGGTTTGATAAAACCCAAAAACTTTTGCGTTTCTTATTAACACCGTTGATCATTGACATCACTGCAGTATGTTCGCATTCTAAAAAAGTCTTTCCATCTTCAGGAATCGAATTTGGATAATCTAAATAGAAATTGGAAACAGAATAAAAGCTGTAAACTGCTGCAACGAACAATGAGAAATACAGCCAATGATTTTTCTCAACTAATATTGTTAATCTTCGCATGTAAACTTTTCCATAAATTAGAAATATTGAATAAACTATCATTGCTGAGAACAATAACTGGAAAATCATAATTCCTATGACCACCAAAAACGAAAGACTAAAGAAATATGTAATAATAAATGTTATCAATCCAGTCATCATTGAGCCAATGAGCCAGCCGAGAGAAATTTGAAGCAACAACTGGCTGGTCCTCTGGCGGTAAAGAAGGACAATAGACCAGCCAAATAATGTCGTCGTAAGAACAAATAAAATACTCAACATAATTTTTGAAAAGTGACATATTTTTTCAGATTTCATTTTAAAACATGTTTTTTAACTGCAAATATCGATTCATCATTAAAAATAAAATATATTTAATTATTTGTTTTAGCTTTAAAGCTTTTCTTTAATGAGATTTATCATTTTAATTAATTATTTTCTCTATTTTTTATTATGAACTTAATTTTAAATTTTTTTTTATTATAAAGTTTTATTGCATACAATTGTAGAAATTCATTTGAGAGAACGAAACAAATGAGGATTCGTCAAAATAAGATAAGATTCATGCAAAAAACAATGTGTTGAATGTAAAAATAGCACGTTTTCAGGCTTTGGCATAAATAAATCTCATCATGGCTGGGAAAGTTACCTAGCACACCGTAAAACTCTATTTGCTGTATTGTTATATGAGGTTTAAAAAAAGTGAATCTGATATGGTTTAATAGCATGTTTTTTGTCTCTCGAAACACAATTAACTGTGTAGCACAAGGAAACTCATTGACATTATCAATATTTTTCCAGCCAATTTTTTCGCTTCGTCCTTTAACATTCCAATTCGTAAAGCATCCACTGGGGTCTTTTTGATCTGTTCTTTGTTTTAGTTGATAATGCGTTAACAAAAATGATTTATTTTTAAATTTAATATCTAAAACAACTCTATCATTCAAATCAACAGTTAAAGAGGCTGGATAATAACTATACATGTTAAACATGCTTTGTATTTCATGAATTGTGTGATTAAATCGATGAATATCATTTGAAGAATAATTAATATATGAATCGTAATCATCTTGATGATTTGATATAATTCCAGAAAAATATGAATTATTAACTGGCTCAAACTTCTCCATTTAAACAATTTTTTATAATATATGAATTCATTGCAAATATTGATGCATATTGAAACATAACGATTAGTAGCGAATACACAAGCTTTCTGTATTAATTACATCGCTATATTTTTAAATGATAAAAGGAAATGAATAAAACTAAAATAAAACTTATTTTCGTTTACATGTCAAAAAATACTATTTACATGCAAAATATAACTTTTTACAATACAGCTTTGATTTGTGCTTCAATATATGGTTATCATGGAATTGTTCAACTCCTTCTCACAGTTCCTGAAATAGATGTCAATGCAAAAGCAAATGGAATAGAACAGCTTTACTTTATGCTTCACTTGAAGGCCGCATTGAAGTTATCAAATTCTTTCTAAAAGTTCCTGGAATAGATGTGAAAGTAAAACTTTTGATTTTGGCTTCAATAAAAGCTCATTATGAAATTTCAAGACTGTTGAAAGATAATGATGCAATTTATGAATTTTAATTCTACAAACGATTCTATTTTGACGAAATTCTTTCTATCAATTCCTAGAATATATATGTCATCACAAAAAAAATAATAGTAACATAACTTTGATGACTGCTTCAGAAAAATCATGAATTCTGTCAGACTCCTTCCACTAAATCCTTGAATTCCATATATGTTACTTTTAAATTTGATTCATTCCTATAGAATTTGAGATTGAGTTTAAAATATCAGGACTAAAAAAATATAATGTATTAATGAAGTTTTAAATATAATTTACACATCCTGATGCATCAAGTTTGATGAACTGTCTCTTGTTGAGTGAGTTGAGTCTCTTTTCGTAAAGTTCGTCGTCCATTCTGAACTTAAGAGCATCCTTCAATCTTAATTTCAAGTCTTCCCTGTCCAAACTCTTCTCCTGTTTCAATACTCTGACAACCATGGCGTCTATCTGCGTCTCTCTATCCTGCATGATGGCATTTTTCGTTCTCTCATCATCTTTCTGCGAAATCGGTGGGAATGCGAAAGCAATATTAAGGACCTCTCCGTCAACAGCAGCATCTGGGTTGATCTTGACCATCTGGTGAACGAGTAGTATCAGATTTCCAGCGCGCTTTCTCTTCAAAACTTCTGTCATCTCTTCGACTTCTTTCTGATCGATCTTCGTTGATTTCGCGATTTGCGAGACAAGCATTGACGGGAATTCGTTGAACGCGAGAAGATAGGAAGCATAGAGGCCGTTGCATTTAATGGTCCTTATGCCTTTGACGTTCTTCACTTGCAGCTTAACGCGCGTCAACTGCAATGAATGCGTGATTTTCTTTTTCTTTTCTGCGACAGCTTTGCCTTCAAAGGCCTGCAGATACGGAAGGACCTGCTGCGGGATGATGGCCTCGCTTGGCTCGATGCCTGGCCAGCTTTCTTGTGAAAACATGACGCAATTGAACCAATTTGGAATTGGTTGTTCTTCTTTGAGTGCATCCATGATTTCTAATGACTGCTTCAGGCCTTCGAACATCATTCTGAGACCTTTAGTGTATTCTGGGCCGCAGAGTTCTTGTAATTCTTGGAGGAATTTAAGATCGTCTTCAACAGTGTGGCGCTTCATTAGAAGGATGCGCTTGGCAAGGAAGTATGCATGATAAGAAACAAAAACATCCTTGTAAGAAAGGATTTTGAAGACATCTAAGATTTGCTTCAAATTTTCTTCTGGAATTTGAGCGCTGATGAATTCTCTGTTAACTTCTATTGCGAGGAGTCTTGCAGCAACGTCCGGGCTATTGTTAAAACCTTTGTCAAATGCAGAACGAATCGTTTTAACATGTTCTGGAGAGAACTGGGCTGCTTCGTTGAACAAAATCATTGTTCTGTGGAGGTCCAATATGTGGGCAATTGGGTTTTCCAAGTTAAAGCAGTCTGCTTCGGCTTCGAAAACATGTGATAATCTTCTCACGAATTCGTTGATTTTATCTGTTTCTTTGGCGAGTTTAACGCATATCTTTATGGACTCAGCGTTTTTCTCTTTAACAATGACTGGAAGGCCAACTCTGACAATTTGAGCGAATTTGGAAGTAAAAATGAGATTATAGAGGTGGCTTTGCAGTTTTCTGAGAGATGATGGCGGAATGAATTGGTCGGCATCATTAATTTCGCTTTGCACGAGATCTACCGCTTGAATAAGATATTCGTTAAGCGGGCCTTCAAATGCAGCATCCACTTGGTCTTTAATGCGCTCAATGACTGATTCAATCATCTTTGGTAGGAAAATTTCGTCGAAAAGTCCACTTTCGCGAACAAAATTAAAAGCGAGCTTCACTTTCTGGTAGTTTTCTGGTGATCTGTCATGGTTGTACGATTTAATAATTATATCGCAAAGAATTTCGAACGTAACTAAAGCATTTTCCGAATTTTCTTTTACAACATGTTCAAAAACTGGACGTAAAGTCGGAAGCTGGCTTGATTTGGTTGATAATGGAGAGAATGAAATTGATATTTCGTTGATTTTCGAGGAAACATCTGACCAAAAGCTTCCAATTTCTCCGGCATCTTTAAATTTAGAGATCTGAGATGTTACACTGTTTGCATAATCGACTACATGTTTTGAGACGCATTCGTGAAGTTGTTTTCCTTCTTCAAAGTCATTATCTTTTGGAATTGATAATTGTCTCGAAATATCAATGAAAGATTTGCTTGGAAGCGAAAAATCGCCTTCATCTAAGACTTTCTTGAGGTTATCTTCGACTTCATCCTTGAAAAGCTCGAATTTTGGTTCTGGAATATCATCAAACGGCGATTTGAACGTTTTAGTCGATGATCTGACGTTTCGGAACATTCCTACAAAGATTTTCTTTGAGGATGGATTCGTGCCTAAACCGTTTGAAGCCATTTTTAAGTTTGTAAAAAAATCTGAAAAAGTGGAATATTTTGTCATGTAAAAAGCAAATTCTGTCATATAAAATAATGTTTTGACAAATAAAGTATTCTTATGCATTCTTTTAGGATGGAAAGATAAGAAGGGTAGAAGCACATGAAAATACCTTTTTAGAGCTTGAAACTTTGGCAAATAAATATCATGTGTATATATGCAAAATAGAAGTCGATATTTGTCTCGAGGCGCCTCGAATGTAAGCTATTCAATATTTGAATTGTTTACACAATTAAGGCATTTTTTTTTTTGTAAAATTGTCACGTAAAGTTACACGTCAAAATATTATTTTTATTGTCATATTTCATTTAGCTGTTAATCTTTCATGTGAAAATTACAGCAAAAAATAGTCATCCATTCTTATAACAACTAAAATATATGAACCACATTTGACTTGTTAATACAACCAGCCATCTTGCTAATCTATACATTCAAGATACTACGAGATGCCGAGAAATTTCAACACCAAAACAGATTTTGGAAAAATTAAACTATTGACATGTAAAATTCTTGTTTTGTCATGTAAATCATTGTCAAAAAAGAGAGTTTTTGTTTATCTTAGAACAATGAGAAGTATAATATTAAAATGCTTTTTTTCGACTGGAAAAATCATTTTTTATTTTTCGTGAAGAATTAAATGGCAGCAGAACTCGAAAGATTTGTTTACTTGCTTACAAATAGGCTTTCCGATGATGAAAAGAAACGACAAGTCGAGGAATACAAGAAAATAATCAATAACCATGTAAATCAAATAAATGGCTCGTATAATGAAAATAACAAGCTAGAATTCGAAAAATACGCAAAAATATTGATTAAAATATCCATGGTATCCAACCAGTACCAAATATTTCAAGATATGAAACATTGTTATTCTGAATTTATTACAAAATTAAAGAGCGATGCAGCAGAAATTGCAAAATTATCAACACGAGATGCATCCGTCTTAAATCCATCAGAAAGACTTGCATATCTAAAATATTGGAAAAAACAACGCATTGAGACTGAAAATACAAGATTAAAGAGAACAGAGGATGAGATTTTCATGAAACATCTCAGCGACGAAATTGATAGATATAATAAAATTAATTCTTCTTTTCAAGCACGTGTTGATAAAAAACATTCCTCTGTTGAAAAGAGAACGCAAGTTATACAATCAGACTTAATATATCTTATTGATTATCTTAATCGATCAATCAATAGCAAAAATTCCCAGTCGAACCAACCAAAGAATTAGAAATCATATATACTTAATTAATATTTATTAGTTTTGTCTATTGAATTAAATCAATTTTTGCAAAAATATTGATTTCATATGTAAAATGTTTGTTTTGCTTGATGTATTCACACATACTTCGAGATTATTTTTAATTCATATAGCTAAGATCTTCAATTAAAAAACAATACATTTGAAAATAATAATCAATTATTCAACGAAGCTTGGGTCCTAAATTAATATAAAAAACCTATACTTTTAGCAAGCTTAGTATTGTTTTTTTTTAAAAAAAAAAAAAAAACAATAAGAATTCCATCCAAAGAATTAAAATCAGTGCTTTGTAGGTAGATACAAAGCTTAGAGATTATTATCATAAGTCTAGGAGGCTACTATTCATAGAGATTATTTATATATAAGCTAAATGTTTCAATAGCTTTCCCATCTTGAGTTACTCAACTAATTATTGGGAACTCGAAAAAATAAGACTTATAAAAAGTGACACTTAGGGAAAATTTACAAAAAATAACCTTTTCTAAAATTTATCACTTTTTTCTATACAAAAATTACATTTACTCATAACGAACAAATGAAAAAAGATTAAAATCTATTCTGTCTTTTCGACGCTTTCCTGTTCTTGGACCTGTTCTGGTTGCTGGGCTTGCTCATGCTGTGATTCCTGCTGTTGGACCTGCTCTTCTTCTTGCTTTGTCTCTTGTTGCTGAGACTGTTCTTCTTCTGGCTTTGTCTCCTGTTGTTGAGCCTGCTCTTGTTCCGGTTGTGTCTCTGGTTGTTCAGTTTTCTCTGGTTCTGGAGCTGCTTCTTGTGGTTGAGCTTGCTCTGTCTCTGTTTGTGGTTGTTCTGGCTCTGGAACAGGTTGTTCTTCAACATTCTCTTCCTTTTCCTCTTCTTCACTCTTTCTAGACTCTATAATCTCTTCTGCATCCTTCCTGTCGCTGTCTTCGTCCTCTTCTTCGTCTTCATCTGTTGTAGATGATGACATCGAAGAAGATGATGACGAATCATCATCGTTGACCTGGTTAACAATGATGATCTCGTCGACCTCAACGTCGTCATCGTCATCGCTGGATGATGACTCTGAGATGATCCTGTTGTCGTCGCTGTCAGTAGAAGAAGAAATGTCCATGATTCCTTCATCTGAGCTCTTGATAACATCCTCGTCGGAAGATGTGGACCTCTCTCCGTAATGCTTTTCGCGGAGATGTGCTCTTTCGTCGAGCTTCGGGATGAATTGAACCCATTCATCGGATTGTGAAATTCCCTTTTCTTTCGCGATCTCTGAAAGGAGGCAGATATGGAAGTTTGTCTTTGTCTTTTCGAAGGCTTCGATGATTTGAGTTGTCAAATGATGAGCTTTATCGAATTCTTGGAATTGTTCATTTGTCATAGCCTGGAAAGAGCTGATAATTCCATCATTGAGGAATGTCGATGTGCCCTTGTCAAAGATCTTTAAGAGAATTTCTGGTTTGTCTGTTGTAATAATGCGTAAAGCTGCAGCAAGAACGTTTTGTGGCTGCTCGGCTGTAAAATCGAAGCGAGATGCAGCCTGAGCGACAACTTCTTTCAAGTCTGGGCGTTCCTTTATTTCTGATTTCAACAGCGCCAATAAATTAAATGTTTCTATTTGAATTAAGACGCTGTTTTCTGGATTTGTTGCAACATTGAGCAAGTTTGTGATAACTTGCGGGTTGCAAATCTCAGGCATCAGTATATTATTGTTTTTGACGATATCTTTAATCGCTGTAATGCTGTACCAACCATTGACGTTATTGATAGATTGTGATAATGCGATGAACAATTCATCAGTGACTTGGAAAACGGCTTGATATTCAGTGCAAAGAATAACAAATAAGTCACGTAAGCCGATGCATGTCATACTGTGTATGAGGAACTCCTTGAGATCCTCAATTTGCTTAAGAAACTGTCCACTGCTGAATCTTGCCAGTGATTCAACGATCTTTGCATAATGACCACAAGCGCGAGGATTGGAATTGAACTCTGATTTGGGGAATGCTGCTATCCTGCTCACGAATTCAGTTGTATTGAGTAAACGATTCATCATGTTTGACATACCAGTAGATAAAACGGAAACAGCTGTTCGAACTGTTTTTGCGGGAAGTTTTGTATCAGGTGTGATTCCGTTGAAAGCGAGATCAAGGAGTCTGTTGATGTTTTGTGGCTTGACCAAGAATGAAATTAAAAGTGGAATTCCATTTCTAATGCCTGCCATGAAAGCTGGGTCATCGAGGACCATTTCTACTGTTGTATCCTCCTTTTCAACAAGTGCTTCAATACTCGCGAGGCTTGTAGCCCCGAAAGTCCACATTTTGGCAAAACCGCGATCGCACTTTTTTTTTCAAGATTTTTTTTTTCATATACATCGTCATCTTATTTTTTCATCCTATTGGCTGTGTCATTGACTTTTGGCTAGGTTATGAAATGATATGGTAAAGTATTAATGTGATTTTTTTTTTTGAAAATTATTGAAGAAATTTGAATGATCCTTTTGTTAAAATTCGTGTTTGTGCCTTTGGCTTTTATCAGACCCATGCAGTGATATGGTAAGGTATTTGTAGTTTTTTTGGACGAAATTTTGAAGAAATTTGATGAATCCATTTTTAGAAATTCATGTCTGTGTCTATAGTTTTTGATTAGCTTGTGTAATGATATGGTAAGGTATTGGTGTGCTTTTTTGGACAAAATTTTGATGAAATTTGATTGATCAATTTTTTGAAATGCTGCAAGATTAATATAGCCTTTTTATGTTAACTATAGCATAAATTCACCATTCTAAGTTGCCTAATCAATAGTCATTATATCTGTAAATTATCAATTATTATTATCCAAGTCTTGAGTCAATGCTTTTGCTTTCATATTGATGTGTATAGTAATATACTAAAGTGTAAAATCGATTTTTTTAATCAGATTTCAAAATTTTGTTTCACTCAAATATGTTGGCTTTTCAAGATTGTTTTAATTATTTTGTGATTCATAGTGCATGAATACATTGGATAAATGAGGATTTTTAGTAATTTTATATTTGAATAAAATTATCATTTGAGTATTTGCCATTTGGAACTTTTTAACATATATTTTTATGGTTTATTAATCAATTTACAGTGTAAATAACTCTTGATATTGCAATATATTTTAACAAATTTTGTTCAAACTATATCGAACTACTTAGCTGACTTTTTATCAATACATGACTGATTTTTCACATAAGTCAACTTACAAATTAGTTCATTCATATCTCATTTTTTTCAAATTTATATCAGTCTTGATTTGCACGTTACTAATGAAGATTCTCAATTTACATGAAGAGTGAGAAACGAACAATGTGTAAATCCAGAATTTATAATAGAAAAATTCATTCAATACAAATAACTTAGACTTCTAGTTTCAGATCAGTTGTAACATTAGATTCTTATTGATAGATGCTCTAAAAATGAATTATAAATATAAAAAATTTGAAATATAAACTTTATTACAAATATTTCTAAATTGGTTGCCCTAAGGTGGCCCCTATTGGGAGGAATTGAGAGGGAAAACGATTAAAAAGCCCCCGCCTTAGGGATCGAACATGTCCAAATTTTTTCTCATAAAAGGAGTTTATTTAGAACAATAAAACAAATATTGTATATATTGGTATAATATGTAGTTTGGAATAGGCAAATTACTACCTTAATATCTCCTCTGAAAGAGCAAGATCTGATCTGATTACAACAATGTAGGCGAGATATTATTGTAATCACAGCACATCAATCTCAGCCTAGGTATAAAACAACAAAAATTTCAAAAATGATTAAAAATTATGATCTAATGAAGCTGAATAGTAGTCATGCATTCACAAATACCTTAGCATGGATTATTTGGTATGATGAAGTTGAAGTGATGCTTGCATGACAAGAAATTCTAGCGAATTGTGTGGATCTTTTTTTGAGTAAGTTTCGGTACGTAAAAGATTGTCGTTATGCTTGGTGTATTAATTTATTGGCAGTGGAGATCTGGAAACTTGTGAATTTTAATTTTTTTGTTTTAGATCGAGAATTATTTTTTTGAATTCGAAGAATTGTTAGAGTAACTCACTTATTTAAATATGCTGAGCTTTTGTGAGCATTTGTAGTCTAACTTGGAAATTATTATTGTTGAATAATTATTATTATTGAAGCCAAGCAGGGACAGCTCTATGAGGAATATCAAATACAGAGTTAACAGGTCCATTCTTTTCGTCATCAGGCTTCTTTGCTTTAGCATTGAAAGCAGATGTTGGCTTCATTAGACGCTCAGGGTCTCTTTTAACGTGAGAGTACTTCTTAGCATTCTTTTCTGCAAGTTTTCTTTCCTTTTCAGCCCTTGCTTCAGCTTCTGCTTCTCTTTGTAATTGTGCTTCTTTCTGCTTTTCCAAAATTTCATCATTTCTTCTTCTTATCTTCTCCCAGTCACTAGATGAGAACCTCTGTCTAGGCCTAAAGTCAACTTCTTCTACTGGTGTCTCAACAATTGGCTTCGGTGGCTTAGATTTAACTTTCTTTTGCAGTTCTTCGAATTTTTGTTTTCTTTCTATTTCTCTTTGCCTTCTTGCTTCTTCTTGCTGTTGTTGCTCGAGCTCCTGCTGTCTTCTCTTCTGCTCTTCTCGCTCAGCCAGACGTTGTCTGACAAGTTCTGGGTCAACTTTCGGCGAATTGCGTTCAACAATTTCGCTTTTATTCTTATTTTGTCTCGATTCGTTCAATGCTTGCTTCATTTTGACTTTAAGGCGCTGATATTCATTGTACCAGTCAATGTGGGCTCTGACAGCCTCTTTATCGACGTTTGGAAGGAATTCTGGAAGGTTATCAGGTCCATGAATTTGAATTTGCAACAAAAATTCAGTATGTGAACGAGAATCCCAGCCTCCAGTATGACCAAAGCGATTGACAAAGTTGTAGAATTCGTTAATTGGTGAGTCAAATGACTCTGCTGTTATTTTAGGGCGAATCGCAGGAGTTTGAACTTCCGTTGTTCGTTTATTTCTTGTGTCTATGTCATCACAGACACTTCTTATGTTTCCATTGATCTTTTCAAGCAATGCTGCGCTTTGTACTCTTGTTTGTGTTATCTCTTTTTCGATTCTTTCTAATTTATTTTTAAAAGCACGCTCGTGAGGACGCAAATTTGTTATAGCCATGCTTAATTGTGTATATTGTTGATAGAAATTCTCGTCAGGTTGTTTGAAATACTTAAAACTGTTTAATAATCGATCATGATCTTCTTTAGACAATAATTCAGCAGTACGTTCGAAACTTGCCGTTAATTGCCTCATTGTGTCCTTTCTAGTCTGCACGAGATTACTACACCTTGCTATCCATTCTCGTTCAGAACTCATACTGATATAAAATTATGTCATGTAAAATTTTTAAACGAATGCAAATGACATGTAAATAATGTAAACTGACATAAAAGTGTCAACTTTTGATTTTTTTAGAAATTTATAATAGATCTTGATTTTCACTTTGCTGATGAAGACTCTCACTTCATATGAAGAGTAAGAAACGAATAATACCTGAATTCAGAATTTAAAACTAAAATTATCATTTTGTAAAAAAAATATAGACTTCTAACATTTTCTCTGTTGTAATATTAGATTTATAATGATAGTCATTCTAAACATGAGTTCTAATATAAAAATTTACAATTTGAAAAATATATCAAATAATCTATAATTTACAAACAAAAATCAACATGTTTCCTGTTCAATCTGGATGATTGAAGCCTCATAATAAGAAACAGCTGACATAAGTCTTCCTTTGAAGCCAGGAAGATTGGAAAACTCTTGAACATACAGCATGAGTCTGAATGGATCAGGAATGTCGCACGAACACATCATTGCCATCCATATTTCGATGATATCATCAAAGCCAGGCATTTTATCCATGAAATTCTCAACCTCGCTTGCATGATTCGCGTTGCTTGCCCTGAGTACGCACATCATTGACAGACTTTCGTGTGCTTTTGCGAAAATATACGCAATATCGATAGGAGTGATCGCGAAATTTGCGCTATTTATCCAATCTATTGGTGCTTTAGATACATCATCGATAGAGAACAAATCCGTTATAGGTCTGTCTTCGTATCCTTGTTTTACGTATTTTAATTTGATCCCGAATTCTTTAGGAGTCTTTTTTCTCATCACAGAGACGTTTTTTGCATATTTTTCCAGCCGATCTTGGATTGTTGGGTCTGGGTAAATCTTAGGATACAAAGCATTAAATATGAATCTTTGCAGCAAAATTGCAATCATATCTGCCCGATTGATATCTTCTGTTTTTACGAATGCGGCAACGGAAACTGTTGCGTTATCGATCCATTGACGAATGAAATCTGGGCTTAACTCGTTTTCTTCTGGAATTGGCCACAATAATTCTTTCATTAAAGGAGATTGCGGCATTTGGAAGAAGTCAAGTAAGCCATTTTCATTGACAAGCTCGGGGAAATATGTTGTGCCCGTCTTTTTCGATGATAATCCTTCTTCAATCAAATTATTCACAAATTTTATGTTTCTTGAATTGGATCTGAACGGTTTAGGTGTGTAATGAAGCACATACATGATATCTGAGATCTTTTTGCGCAGAAAATTCAGTCTTCTAAGCGGTTGTCGAGAAAAAACAAATGAAGTTCTGTCTGCTGGCGATAATAAGCGGGAAGCTTTGATCATTATAGGCATTGGATTGTTGTTTATATAGTTTAGAAGCGGAAGCATGGCTTTTAACAATTCAATTTTGTTATTTAAAATTTCGTGGCGTAAATCTATTGATAACTTTAGATATTTGTCAATTTTTTGTCTTAGATATGTCATTTCTGCCACTAGAAAGTAGTTAAAACGATCAGATTCTGGAATTTCGAAAGCTTCCTCTTGAAATTCCGCGTCTAATGTGTTTAAAATATCAGTAGACTCGTTAATTTTTGGAATTTCATTGATCAAGAGATTATGAACTGATTTCAACACTCTTTTCACATAATTTTCGCATTCTGGCTCCTGCAGCAAGCATTGGTCGGGAATAGGAATCAGATACTGCGACAACTTCTTGAAATTGTATTCAGACTGGAATGTTCCACCTGTATTCATGAATTGTTGGGCAACTTCTCTCTTCATTGAATTTTTTGTTTTTTGACGGCAAAAATTTTGTCAGAAATCTGACTATTGACATCAACAATAACATGTTTTAACTGTGTTTTTATATAGACCTCATCTATGTCTATCTAATCATATAAGAATCATTTGATAAAATCAACTTTTTATATAAAAAATATCGATTTTTATATAAATTAAATTACAACATTTTAAAGTACGATGTTTAAAAGTTCTCTTCTATGTCCATCTATTCTTAAAGGAAGCATTTGATGAATTCAGTTTTTTATAAAAAATATTGATTTTTTTTTCATCCAATTGAACATAGAGTATTTTAAAGTTTAATTTTAAAATATATTCTTCGATTCCTATCTATATATCTTTGAAATATTCTTTGAAATCGATTTTTTAGATTTGAAAATATAATTTACAATCAAATCATTTCTAAACAAGTTGAAATGATATAAGTAGATGAATCTATTATGTCTTGTCATTATCCAATTGATATTTTTTAAATAACAAATTTTCGAAATTTTATTTTTCATTTTTGTTTTAATTTACATGAATATATTATATTAGTAGGTTATATGCAAGGTTTATTTACAAACAAATAGATATATTTTCATAGAAAATTGATTAATTTGGAATATCGATTGGATTATTAACGATTTTGTTGATGTTATGCATTGTTTTGGTGAACTTCTTGTAAGTGGACTTCTTTGTTTGTGTTTCCATCTTTGGTTGTGGTTTTGCTCTTGTTATCTGCATTTTGAGCGCAATTGGGACTGAAATTTCCTTAGGGAACTTCTTGATGATGCGAGAGACCTCTTGGGAATTCGCATTAAAGAAGTCTTCCAATGTTTGTGTTTCAGCAGCAGTCATCATTTCATCTAAAAGCTGAAGCTCGATATCTCTTGCTGTCTTGAGGTTGTTGATCTCTTCTTGCTGTCTTTGAAGCATCAGTTCAGCTACTTTCATATTTTTATCATCAATTTTCTGTATATCGCGCTTTCCGCCTTTTTTGAGTAGTTGGTCTGCCTTCTTTTGCAGTTTAATGGCAGCATCGAAGTTGTATGTGTCTGCAACAAGCTTCGCTGTGGCTAATGTTTGATTATACTCTTCTGCCACGGTACTTGACACTGAAGTCCGCTCCTTATCCCATTTCTCAATTAGTTCTTCAAGTTCAGCTCTATGAAAATCGCGCATCTTCAAAAATTCATTTTTATGAAATTCGATTGAGAACTGTTTGGCATTTTCTATATCTTGCGAATATCTTTGGACATTTTCATAGATTTGGTTTGAGATTTCGTCCTTCTTATTCAAGTATTGAGAAACATGCGAAGCAACTTCACGAGTTTCTTCGTAATTCTGCAAATAAGGAATCTGTTCATGATAGTATTTAGCAGCCTTGTAATCTCCCTGCTCAATTGCCTGCTGCATCAATTCTCTCGCTTCAG
The DNA here is from genome assembly GCA_008369845.1 of Trichomonas gallinae. NCBI lineage: Eukaryota > Parabasalia > Trichomonadida > Trichomonadidae > Trichomonas > Trichomonas gallinae. The sequence continues at coordinate 22,102 of MRSU01009225.1, forward strand.
CTGATGTTTTTGGTTTCGCGCGCTTCATTGTTTTAATCAAAAATTGACATTGTAAATATTTATTTGTCAAATATAAATTTACATGACAAAAAAAAATTCGTTCCTATATTCTTGAAATTGGAAACCAAAGAAGCGAGTAATTCTAATGAGAAGGTTGTAACTTTTCATTATTTAAATATCATCAGTATTCGAAAATAAAGTCTTGAGCAATTAATTTGAAGTCATAAGAGTCATCTCAATGATGTCAAATAATAGGTTTGGACATCAGCAATGTTATTATCAATTTTCTCCAAAAATTCATCAATAATTTTTCACAAACACTGAATAGCTTCTTTATATTATGTCATGTAAATTTTAATGTTCTTACACATAAAAATTTTATTAATTTAAAAAATTAGATGACTTTTAAAAAAAAAATATCGAGCAAATATTAAATTTTCTGATTGAAATGCATAGATTTTATATCATATCAAGGAGTAATGGTTCTGGTTGTAATAGTCGAAATAACTAAAAATAAATAAGTTTATAAAAAAACAAAATTACAATAATAATTTCTGAACGATGTCGCTGATTGCTTTCTCTTTGTCTTCTGTTTCGAGTAATGAAGTCTTTCTGACGAACATCTCTTCTCTGAGGCGTGGGATAAGCATTGGGTTGAGTTTCTCAGTCATATGTCTTGGGAATGTGAGAGGAAGCGATTGAATAATCCACGGGAAGATTGGCGAGTTAACATCGAATATCTTTCGAGGTCCTTGAGCCATTTGTACTCCGCATCTGATTGCGCGCAATTGCGGCATTATTGGATCAAGTCTCTCAGTGATTGCAGCCTTGGTTGGATCAGCTTCAGCGAACTCAGGATCGATATCGAAGAAGTCGTCGTTTGTGATTGTTCCGCCGAAAGCAAACCTGATGACAACAGCTGAAACAGGCAGAGGCAAAGACCTTCCTGCGCTGGCGTTCATCATCATGTGGAAGCCGAAGCCAATGAATGCAATAAGTTCATCAAGAGAAGTAGCTGTTGATCTAGGAATCAATGCTGATTCATCTGTGAACAAAGGCTGCTCGAAAATGTCATCTTTCGCTTCTCTTACGACTCTCAAAATAGTCGTCAAGTCTTTGATGTTTAGGAGCTGAATGTCTCTGATGAAGTTCTCTCCTGGGAAGACACCGTATGTAGCGAACTGTTGTGCAGCCCTGACGTAGAAGTTTGTCAAAGAAACAATAGAAATTGGTACATATCCGCAGACTTGTTGCTGCGGCAGTTTGTCGTTGTGTGGAACTCCAATTGCGCTGATTAGCGGGATGAAGTTCTTGAAGGAAGAGTTAAGCGGGAAGTCAGGGCTCTCTGCCTTGCAGCTCTTAAGCATTGACATCAATAACGAAACTCTGTATCTCGATGCTTCAACAGAAACAGTCGGGAAAAGTTTCTCGAAATATTTATCATCGAAAATCAGCAAATTTTCGTGTTCGATCAGACAAACTGCAATGGAATGAGCCATCGCTTCATCTTTCGTTGTCCAGGACTCGTGGAGCTCCTTGAAGATCGAGAATATCTTCAGGAAATGAGAATAGCTTGGATGCTCGACGGCTTTTTCTGTGAAAATTTCTGCTTTCAATTTTTGTGTGTTTTCATCTCTTGTTAACGAAAATTCAATTTCTTCCTCTTCATCATTCAACTCTATGAATCCGCTGTTTGTGATTTCCTGGCGTCCGAATTTGATCCTGCCAGGCTGGACGTTGTTTTCTGATAGTTTGACATATACCCTTGGAACATTTATTGTGTCAACGAGCAAATTTTGTGGCACGTTTTCATCACTTTTTTCTGGAACCAATTCGTGCTTGAATTTATAAGATCTTGATTTCATTAACGACTCAAATGCGAATGATGTGATGAGCGGTGGCCTGATGGACCTGAGGAATGGGAAGACAGAGCCAGCAACTGAGAACGGTGACAGCAAATCTGCTGAAATTCTCTTGAACAGTTTTGAAGCTGCCGTGTTTGCATCTTTGACTTCTAGGAATGGCTCAACAATGTTGATGAGTCTCTCTCTGATCTCAGAGTCGTTCTTTCCATCACCAACATATGTGTGGAGCGAGAAGATTGAAAGGGCAAGGCCAAGTTTGGAATCCGTCGTCAGCAAAAGATTTTCTAAATCAATCAACTTCGAATATTTCTGTTTGTATTCTGGATGAAGCAAGTTTGTGGAGATGATTTTAATGAGCCAGTCAGCTAAGATGCTGCCGAACAGCAGAACATCTTGCGACATTGCGCGCTCGAATAATGGCAAGAAAATCTCTTCGTGCATGATTTTAGACAAATTAAGTCTCTCGCAATGAGAAACAACGAAAGATATGATCTGCAGCGCTAATCTGAAGCAGTTGTTGTCATTGCTCGTGTGCATCGAGATCGGATATATCTCGAGGAATGCGACATTCTCTTGTCCTAAGTTAGAAATAGTGAACATGTCGCCGAACAATGTCATTTGCGAGTTTTCGTTTTGAGATTCGAATCTTAAAACATATTCTTGGTTGAACGAATTCGCGATCAAAGGCAAGTTCAAATTCGTGTCGCAGAACCTGACATAGATGGCATCAGCATTGCGCCTCTCCACTTCTACCAAAACGTCATTGTGTTTGTTAGAAACAACAACTGGCTCCAAAGATCTCTTTGACAAAAGTGCGTTGACACTCTTCTTGACTAAATTCAGGAAAACTGTTGGCTTCTTAATTGCTATGTGCGCGAATATTGGGCTTAATGTATCGCAGCATACAGCTGTGAAGTCATCATCACCTAAAACAGTGGCTGCCTGAGTAACAACTTTCTCTAAAATGGAATCATCAGAAAAAGTGTCAATATGTTGCATGACGCTCAATATATGTATCAAGTTATTGTCCATGTTGATCTTATTCGTGAAGAAATCTCTTTGTAGACCAGGCGTCAACATGCAGAGGCCTTTGTTCGCTTGTTCAGTCATCGGGAAGAATAATGATGGGCTCAAATAAGGTCTTAGTGTTCTCTGCATTCTTTCGTATGCAGCGTAAACATTTTGTGGTTCTGTGCAGTCAGCCAAAGAGTAGATGTATCTCATTGGCAGATCCAGAGATATCCATGTCTGACTCCTGTGATTGAACAGTCTGACGCTTGCCTTGCCTGTGCCTGGTATCTGTGTGAACACTGCGCTTCTGTGATAAAGTTTTGCGTCGATATCAGCTGCAGTCAAAATGCACGGACGCTCGAATTGGACTTCAGCTTTGTGCTGCGATTCTCCGTTGACTGTTTGCAATTCGAAAGGAATCCTGCCCTGGAAAACAGGCTCGAATGAGTAAGGAATGCAGTCAGCTGATAATGTTGGAGCGAAGACTTTGTCAGAAACCGGTTTTGTAAATCTTCTGACATCGAATATGAATGGTGCGAAACCAGAATTAACTTTGAGCTTTTCCGCGCATTTCATCTCGAAACTGACAGTGATTGGCGAATTGATCTTGATCTTGAACACTGAGTCTTCGATGATTTTTCCGCAAGAAGTGACGAAAACTGTTTTTGTCCCGAAATCTATGTAAAGGCCGAATGTTGTTGTTAGCTTTGGATTAGCGATCATGTATTCGTACAACCTAACGGCGCGCATTGTATTCGGATGGACGCAGACTTTGATTGAGTCAGCTCTCAAGTTAAACTCGAGATAAGTGAACTTGGATTTATCAGAAATTTCCGGAATGAAGTGAATTTGGCTTGGAGAAACTCCATTAAACTTCAATTCGTCTAAAAACAGCGAATAAAGTCTGTTGTTTGCGACAACGTGAGAGAACAATGAAGAAATAGGCAAAATACTCTTCATCAAGAAAGAGTGGACATTTGGATTTGGATTGAACTCGACTGGCTCTTTCTGGGAAACAATGAATGGACATGGATCCTCCATAATCGACAAGAAAACAGGAGGCATCACGAAAATTCCTCCTGACTGAATAAACAACTGTTTGTATTGACCGAAGAAGCCTAAAATAATTGTGTCGCTTTCGAGTTTGACAACTGTCTGACTGACAGCTGCCGGGAAGTTAATCATTCCTTCGTTCGTTATTGATACTTTAAATGACTGGAATGTTGTCTTCGCTTGTCCGCTGCAATAACCGATTGTCATGTTCGGCAAAACTTTAATCGAGAAAGCAGGAATGGATTTAGTGCAGACATATGTATCTCCTTCACAAAAGTGTCTTAACTCTAATTTGATTTCGTGGTTTTCTTGTTTGTTCGTCAGAGAATTGCGTCCGAACATGTGCGCGAGTTCGTAAGGAAGAGGAGTATTATAGGAAAGCTCAGCAAGAGCAGATCGAGCAAATCTTCCCTGGATGTCATCTTCTTCGATGCAGTCCATTAAAGCGTCAATTAATTCCTGTGAAACGTGGCCGATTCTCTTAGGAAGTATTGGAACGAAAGGCAAATCAGTGAACTCAAAGCTGGAAACATCGAATGCTGGCAATGCGAATGAAAAACCGTCCTCATTTCTGAATCTGTATTCCAAGTAGTCCATTGACGATATTATAGATTGCTGGCCTGTTGACTTGATCCTGACTTGCATGTTTATGTGCGGCGGGAAGCTGCAAGCGGACAAAACAAGTAAAGCGCCAATTGAAGCGTTGTCGTGTTTCTGTATTATAGGAACAAGTTGATCGATCTTCTTTTCATCGAGAATTCTTCTGACGATTGTTGCTCTCGCGAAAGAGAAAGAAGGCCCAACATCGAATAATTCGTGTTCAGTTGACTCGAAAACGTTGAATGAGAATCCTTTGCCAATTGACTCTAAGATTCCAACAATTTCCGGCCTTTCTTCAATTGATGTCGCGAAAGTGAACTTCTTGAGGATTTGCTGTATCAAAGGTATTATATGTGTCGTCTTGAATTTGAGCGAAAGCAAAATAACTGACAAAACGAAGTCGTTGTTTTCTTGGTCTTGTCCTAGATTTAGCGTGATTAATAAAGCGAACAAAACGAATGGATTTGTTGAAGTTGGAGGTGTTGGTGTGACTAATGCCAAGTTTTCCCTAACGCATGTGAAAAACTGCGAAGTGATTTTATATGTTTTCGCGATTTCAGTGAAAATCAGTGGAATCTTTTCGTTGAGACTGAGAATTGACGGCGCTGAAACTGATATAATAATATTTCTGTAAGCAGCCAAAAACTTAGGAACAACGTCAGATATTTCGTCGATAATATGTGGACCGATAATAGACAAACAAATTTGTATCTTCGTCGCGGCTTGAAGAATGATTTCGAATGATGGATTCGGACTCTCGCATAATACTCCTGCCTCTTTGAAAGACATGATTGCGAACTTTTGTCCTTTCGATGTTTTAAGGGCTGAGAACAAGAAGTTGTACATTTCTCCTTGTAATCCCAGAGTGTTCTGCATCAAAAGCGCGCCGATCTCAGAGAACATTTCGCCCATGTCGTGGTGCAACTCTTCAGCGACTTCAGGATGCATAGACGCAAGTTTTAGTAGGTAATAAACATCGCCTGTTTCTTCTGTGCAGTTGTCGTATATATACTTAAGATAGCTGTAAGCCATCGGGAAGCATGAGATTGGGTCAAAGAGGGGCACCAATTCGTCTACTACCCATTCTTCGTCTGGCGATTCGTGGAATTTCTTGCAGATCTTGTTTATTAAGTCTTCGGCTTCTTCGAAAGTGAATTTAATTGGTTTCAAGCCACTAGGGAATGAAAATGTCTCTGGACTGAAGCCTTCAGGTGGGGTGTCATATCTCTTTGACACATTCAACAGCATCAAGAACAGAGCGCGACTCAAATCGTAGAAAATCTGCGGAGACTTATACGCCAATGCTGTTGAAAACGATTTCACTTGTATGTAAGCTTTATATCCGTAGTCATTCAAACTCGGGTCAGAAGTGAACTTGAAAATCAGTCTTTGTGAGTTGACGATTATTGGCTCCCACTTTGAATTGGGTCCTGACAGTTTAGGGCAGATTGGCTCCGTGCAATCGATGTCAGAAAATATCTGCAAAAAGTCGCATTCTTCTTCTGTGCTTGTCTGCGGATCGAAGGTGATTGTTATCCTAATGGCGCCGGGGAAATGATATGGATGAATGTAAGATGAATTGTTTTCGTATGGATGTGGCGACTCCTCGATAACCGTTGTTTCAATGAAACTGTTTGACACACGACTCTCGAAATGTTTCTTCGCGTACTTATTCAGATGCGACGCCGAGCATAGACCCTCCAAAGAGGCTAAAATCGTAGACAGCTGTGGAAATACGACAGCTACAATTGGATCTTCTTCGAGCATTATGTGTAATAAAGGCAAAATCGGGGCCAAAAGTGTTGGCAAAACATAAGGATTCGCGTTTTTGATGCATTTAAAGAGCGGAACTGCCGCTGACACTGAAATCACTTTATCTACTAAAGCGCCACGTAATAGTGAGAATGTCATTGCGTTAATGAACGAATATTGCGTTGATAAATTATTATTTAAGTAATCTAGGACTCTTGAATTCGGTTCATTTAAGATTGCGAGAAGGAATCCGTATATATCATGAAATCCGTCGGAAAATATTTGAGAAACTTCATATGGCGACAGTTTTTTAATTATTTCCGAACAATCTGACGTCGTCATCAAGAAATTCTTCTTGAATCCTCTCACAAAAGCCTTCATGAAGTTAATTCTTGAAATAGATGAAACATTTTTCAAGTCTAAAATATCAATAATATCTTGAACATCATATGTATGGTATTCGCTGGCCTGGTACTCGAATATCGCTATCATTGAGACGGCTGCGTCAGCAAAAACTGAATATCTTTCGTCTTTTTTCATCAAATCGATTAAATCGAAAACTAAATCTGTGTTTTGTAGGGCAAATATCTGTGATAAGTCCATCAGTTTGAGAGAAACACGTGAAGCGAGAAGAGGCAGCAAAGCATTCATCATTTGCAGTGGAATATTTCCCTGTGGAAGTTCAGGGGGCGAAATTGCGTAATATTGGAGGAATTTATAGACTGGTGATAGGTTTCTCACGTATACTGTATCCCAAAAAGGAGCCTCTATGATTGTGTTGCCTTCAATATCAACGGCGACGCAAAATGAAGAAAGATTTTCTTGTAGTAATGATTCTGTCTGCATTAATTCACCTGTGCACATATTATATTGGTGATACAGAGGAGTATCGACATTTCCAATCAAAAATGGAGCGAAAACAATACCAATAACTAATCCATCAGTGATTAAGCTGACATATTTCTCGTAATCGCGCGGCAATGCAACTGGGAAGAACTCTCTTTCCGGTCTGATTAAGCCTTTTTGCCATTTAAGCGTGATTTTCATGCCTTTCTTTTCATAACAATATAATATTGACTTTGAGATGATATAAAGCATGTCGCCGGCAGCTGTAAATGGTCCCTGTGGAATTGGTGCATCGCATTCGAGTTGTCCGAGTCTTTCTAATGATTCAATACTCATAACATCGATTGTACCCTTCGCTTGTCCTTGAAAACCGAGAAGAAGATGATTATTGCACACACAAAGTGAATGTATGTCGCAATTGACGCAAACACTTGAAGATCTTTCATTTGATGCGAAAACTGTGCCTAAAACGCCTGTTCCGAACTTTGTGAGGCCTGTTGTAGGCTCAGCGACATAAAGGAAGCCCTTGCATGCAGCAATTCTTCGCTGTCTGACTTCTTTCAAAGATGTCGGCTTTGTGTTCGATTCTGGCATGATTTCGTGCAGGTAAAGTTTGTTTGTTTTCGTAATGTCGTAGTCTGCGAATGTTGTCATGTGAATTGACTTCTTAATTAGTTTAGATAATGATGAGATATCGTAATCAATCGAAACATTTGGATTTTTGAACCAGCAAAGTGCTAATCTCAGTATATACTCAGCTCTATGCGTTGATTCAATGATTTGCACCCACAATTCGATGATTTTTTTCACGACTTCGGGCGGACAATCGGATTTTTCGATAATTGAGCTCATCCACAGCAATAACCTGTTAGTGATTATTGGTAAATCCCAGTTTTCTTCGAAACTTGACTTTGAGATCATCGTAGATAATTGATTCAAAACTTTGAGAATCGGCTCGGGCTTAATTGTTGTGATTTTCTCGATTATGGGCAAAAATATGTTATAAATAACGTGTATTGGTGCTTCTATTTCCGGCAGAATTTCGTTTTGAATTGTTGGGTATTTTGGATCTTCAACACCGAGGAAAAACTCGATATTTCCGAGTATACTCTCGCGTATTTGGTCCATTTCGAGGAATTCGTCGTTCAAATAGTGTCGAGATTCAGTAGATGGATTAACTAATGTAGGAAAGGCTCGAATTAGAGCCGAGTAATCGACATCTGCTAAATCATCTATCATAGACTGTATAGTGTCGGTACCATAGGCAACTCCAGGACCAAATTTTGACAATAATCCTGAAAGTTCCTGCATTTATATATAAAAAAATTAAAATCTGTCATTTGCATGGCAAATATATATTTACATGTCATATTTAATTTTTACATGTCAAAAATTTCATTTGCTCTAAGATTAATCCAGAGTTTGAGCAAAGATTATATATGGAAAAGATGAGTGTCCAAAACGAAATTTATGAGCCCCAAACTCTATATCAAAATAGTTTCTCTTTCTTCAAATATAACAAAGATGAAATATTGATGCTTGAATACAATATAAAATTCGAAATAAGTCTTCACCTGAGACTCACATAATGTCATATAAAGCATGTTCGTTTCATCATAAGATTTGACTGTGAAAGTTTTTGATTTCGACTGTGAAAGATGTTTCAGAATAAGATCGTGATAAAACTGCGAAACCTCTTCACGCAGTTTCTGGAATAGATACCAATGCAAACATAGCAAGTATAAAGCTTCAAGAAATAGCCATCTTGGAATTGTTAAACTCTTTCTCAATATTCAAGATATTGGCATTAAAACAGCTTTGATTGAGGCTTCATTTCAAGGTCAACATGAAATTGCCAAATTTCTTGTCATATGTTTATCTATAGCATTCTCACTTTGAATACTTGATGAGATTTGATTTAAATCGCATCATTCCAATGTTTTGAAAATATATTTTACATGTCAAAAAAGATGAGATTTTGACTTAAAATTAATTTTACATGTCAAAATCATTTTAATTTTGACTGAATACGAATTTTACGTGTCAAAAATTATTTTAAAAAATGTCGCAAAGCTTTCCTTTTATATCTGGAAAAATGGAAAGCTACAGTTCCATTTTTTCCATTAAAACTAACCCTGTTAGCATGTATATAGCTCTCCTATCGCAGGAAGAGTTGATTATTTGCGATTCTTCTCAATACGGATGTAAAGAAATCACTAGATATTCAAGAACAAACGAATTACAGCTCAAATATGGCCCTAACTACTGGGTACAATGGATTGATAAGACATGCATAGCCTGGGGAACATGTTCTGGCATTGTTTTCATATCTAATCTTACAGAAAATGGCCTCGAAGAGCCAAAAATATATAATTTGGATATTCCAATAACAACTACATTCTCCGCTTACGGCTATTTAGCGATTTGCCAATCAAATTCAACAATTCAATTTATCGATCGCGAAGGAAAACAAATTTCTGAATTAAATCTCGAAAAAGGCGTTACAAAATTCAAGTCTCCGAAGTTTGCATATCCGAGAAACTTTTCCGCAGTTTTGGGCGGATCGCCATTTGTTGCTTTTCTCGATGAATCAGCAATATTGCACAAATCTCCTTTCCTCTACAGGTTTGAAGATGAAAATCATGCAACAATGTCATCATTCATTCCGCAACGAAATGGATTGGCTTTTGCTCTTGATAATAACTCAGTTTATGTTATGATTCTTAACAAGCTCGATAAAAGTCGTATTAAAATCACTGATCCACGTCCACAAAAGATCGTCAAACTTGAATGGTCAAAGAATTCCTACAATCTTTACATTATATACGCAGATGGATTGTTTACAATATTTTATCCGGATGTAGCATCATTATGTTCAGTTATGATCCCAGAATTAGCAGGAGCCATTGATATCGATATCGATCCATTCTCCCAGCAGATATTTTACACAACATTTGACAGAACTGGAGTCATATACATTGCTGAATCGAATAGAAACGTCTTTTTCACACCAGAAAACGTTTATTCCTTTATAACAAGGAAGTATCTCACAAATCCAACCAATATTCCACCAGAACTCTTCCCAATCAGATTTGCTACAACACTTGACCAGAATACTTTCGTTGCGGCCAACTCAGGAGGCTTTTGTTTGATTAAATCTGATGAATCAGTTTCGAAATTCGTTAAAACCACAGTCAAAAACATTTCTTTCATCGACAAATACCTTGTTGTATTCAGCGAACGCCATGATGACTGGTATACAGCCTCTGTTTACAATTTAGACCTTAAAATTGTAACAACTTTCGAAATCAATCACATTCCACTAACAATATCCGTCTATGACAACACAATGATCGTTGGATGCCAGACACACATGACTAAAGTAACAATTACAACAGAAAACTCTCCAATTCCGCTCGACGATAAATTTATTACACTGGAGAAGACAGAAGTCGCAAAAACTCCACGAAACATTCTTACTTTCGGCGAAAATATCATCATACAAAATAATGATAGGAATTGTTCTTATTTATCTGGCCTTCCGCTCGCCAAAAACATCAGGTACTGCTGGACAACGAGAGACCCTGATGTTGCAGTCCTCCAGTCAACCGACAAAGTTTATTTATTGTTCAGAGGAATTTTATTCACGTTCAGTGGCGTCGTTTTATTCAACGATAACGCTAGATTATACTACCTCGCTAACACAATGAACTTCCAGTCAGTCCAATTGATAGAAAGACTTTACACACCTTATTTTATTATTCGTTTCTACAATGATCCTTCGATTTACCAATATTTCTACAAACTATATACAGGCACTAAAACGCTAATTGACGTATTTTCCAATGTTTTGCTTCTATCTATAACCAAAGAGTGCCATCAGGAAGTTGTCATAAACTGCGTCAACATTCTCACTGACATTGAACTCGCGAATGTTATAATACCAACCTTCTACGCAATGAGGATGCCTGATAAACTTAACTTCATGAAATTCAAAATTATTCCTTGGAGGCGCGTTTTCAAATATATGCCAGCTTCAGAGCAGGCTAAATTAATAACTAACGTTGATCCATGTGATTTGCAAAATTTCGTTGAAGATATTTCGCCATTAAATAATTACGATGATGTTGTCAAAGGAGTTTTGGCATATTCAGCACTAGTTCCAGCTTATTTCGTCATACGCAATGGTGACAAAGACTACGCAAAATATATTCAAAATCTTTCAGCCACTGTTACATCATGGAGCCTTAACTACGACAAAACTAGATACCCTAAACAAGAATTTAATGAAATTATCAAAGATCTCGAGAAAGCTGCTGAATTAGTTAAAAATTATGCACTTTTGTTTGCTATCTATCTTGTAATGAATGATCCAAGGGCTTCAGAAATCGAAGCAAACCATCCTGAGCTGAAAGAAGATATTGATCGAGCAAGAGCAAATTATTCTAAAACGAAATGAGAAATCTGTATTTTTATTTGTTAAAATGTATTCTAAATATATATTAATATTACTTATCTTAAGACTCCACTTTAATCCAATTCAATTTCGCTTTTTTTAGTTTTCTAAGAGTAAAAGTTTAATATTAAGACTTTAAAGTATAATAGTATATATATGTATGAATGATGAGACTGGAACTTTATTACAAATTGATTATTTTTTCAAATTTATAATATTTTCATAAGAAATGTTGTATTTCATTCACGTTATCGATGCTCTAAACTAATTTAATCAGTAAAATTGTATCAATTTTGGGAAATCAAAATTCATTAAAAATAATGTTTTGGCAGGAGGCTACCAAGGTAATTTTATATTACAGAAATGCTTACAGTTTAAAAGCTTACAATCCGTTGTGAGCCATGTAGAGAGCATCACGAAGGATTGTGAGATTCTTGATGGCTAAGCCCTTAGCACCCTTAACTTCCTCAGAAGAAATTTCAGCCTGGCCAATCATGAATGGCTGATCGCAATCGAGGAGATGAACCTGAATAATTGCACCCTTTGCGAATTCCTTCGGAACCATCTTAATGCCTGGAGCCATGAGATCAGCACCTCTAAGCAAGGCCTTGACAGCGCCCTCATCGACGTAGACAACTGGGAGAAGTCCTGGATAATCAATAGCTGTTCTGAGCATTGGGAAAACATCACCTGTTCCGAGTTCGACTAAAACTGGCTTGTTGTCGACAGCATAGAGTTTAAGGTGCTGTTCAATGGAGTAAACAATGACTGGTGTCTTCTTCGGGAAGAGCTCGTCCATGATTCCCTCAATGAGAGGCATCTCCTTGATAGCCTGGTTCTTCAGCTTGGTGAGAAGGTTGCTCTTTAATGTTGTATGCTTCTTTAGTTTTTCAGCTGGAAGTTTCTGAAACATTCTAAATAAATTTTTTTTTTGGCCATCTACTGATTTTTTTATTTTTGTTTTTTGGCTTGAGATTCCTTCATGTTTTTGCATTTACTATAATATTACTCGATTTCGTTTTGATTTTATTGAGTTTTTAAAAATACCAAATATAAAAATCAAGACTTATAACATATCTAATCATAATATAATGTGTTTCATCAGCTTAAATAGTGTTTTATCTTATGCTAAGTTGACAAAACCTATAATAAATCCTCAAGAATAAATTTTATGCGATAAAAAGGTAGTCATGAGCATAATATTATGCATTTCATCAGCTTAAATAATGTTTCGTCTTATGCTAAGTTGTTAAAACCAATAAAAAATTATCAAGAAATAAAATTATGCTACAAAAAGGCAATCTTGATCATATATCAATAAATTTCAATATGATTAAAAGTATGAAATATGTGATATGCCATAATCTTACATATCAATTTATATTCAAAGTTAATATTGTGATGTTTTAACATCGGGAGTAGTTATTTGGGGTGTAATCGTATGCTTATGAATATACAATTAGTGATTCGTTAAAATTTAGATAACTATGAAAAAATAGAAAATATTATGCTAAACGCATGAATATTTTTGTAACAAGACCACAGCAGATTCGCGTAATTTTTCATAACATTAGCAAATATCAAGTATAAAGCGTAAGATTAATTAACGTGTGGATTCGAAGAATAAATTGAATTCAAAAATTGATGAAAATAGCCTATTATTATGATTTAGTTGTGTTAATTGTCCCCATAAGTAAGCATATTTCATAAGCAAATTTCTTAACTCTTTGTCTAAATAAGAGATAATTCATAACTCGAAAAACATAAAGGCAAACCACCCTAATTAATGAGGGATAATGACAAATAAGCTAAATATATATGATATTATTAGATTTATATTGGATTTACTACTATTGTTGCTTGGAAGATATCTACGATGGAAAAATTTTGTATAGCAAATATCGCTCGCAATTATAATACAAACAGAGTAAAGTATTTAATAATAACAATAAACGCCGTATAAACATAAAAACATACAAGTCTAAAAACTTAGAAGACGGAGATGTACTGCTGTGTCAGTCTTAATGGACCTACTGGAGAAGTAACTGGGCTCTCATTATAAGAGAAGCCTGTAGAGATAGACTTCTGGTGGTAGGTCATTGGGTGGAACTGATGGCAGCATGGATTTTGTGGTCTTGGGAGAGAACGAGCGATTTCTACTGGAGATTTATTGAAGACGCCGAAGAAGGTGTTTCCATTTTCACCAATTTCTTCATCTTCAACAGCCAACCATGGATTCTCCATAAGAAAATGATTTGATAAGGAAAAACAACCGCAAAATTTAGGCTGAAATTTTGAGAGAAAGTAACCGCCATAAATTGTGTCACTTTTATGGATTTTAAGCCATAATAGTTATACATACTATAATTAGCAATATTAATTGAGACTAAATCTTCGTAAACTATTCAAAACTTTTTATTCAGAGTTTTCAATTTCACAAAAATCGCGAATAATGATCATATTTGTATTTTTAGTAATTCTTTTCAAATTAAAAATTTTTGACAGAAAATTTTTTAACTCTTTCAAAAGTGAAAATTTCATATAATCGAATTTTTTAGTGAAAACAGACCTTTAATCGATAAATATGGGTACGAAGAATTTTTCTTAAATTGAATAAATCCAATAAATTTTTTTTAAATGAAAGCAATAAGAATTTATTTCGTTGATTTTTTTACAGATTCTTGCTTTATATACTATGTTGATGGCCTACTAGTGTTTAAATAATCGTATTCAAAATAAATATGTTTCAAAAAAACGTTTATCAATTTTTTTACTTGTGAAAAAATATAACATTTCATATCATGATGACATATCTAATAAAAATTTTTTGAATCAATCATTCTCAATCCAATTCATCCAAATTTTTGGATATTCGTACTTTTTATCATATTTTAGATGTGTTCATTTTCTGCTTTCAAATTTAAATGGAAAAAATTGAATCAACAAAATTTTTATGGCAAAAACGTGTTTATCTGATTTTATTTGATATACATGATCTTTATTAGATCTAGTAATAGGAAATGAGCGAATAATCCCATTGTGATAGCACACAGTCAAACAATGTTTGGCTGGGCTCCAAATTTTGGCATTATGCATATCTATTGTTTTGCAATCTGTATCTACTAAAATTATTGAATAATTTTCAACTTGTCAAAATTTTTCGAAAAAAAAAGTCATGGGAACATTGGAATCTTTATTAGCATCCAAAGGTTGTGATATTTAGTGTTGAATTAGAAGTTATACAGACTTGTTCTTTATGTTATATTGTTCAATCTTATTCTTCCATCCTTGAAATATTTCGATTATAATTGTCTCAGTTTACTGTTTATAGTATATCTATCATATTTATTTCATTATACCTTGATAATATTGCTTTTCATGCGTAAATTTAATTCAATATCAACAATTTTTGGAGATATATACTCCATCTCGCTTCATAATACTTTAAATCCATTTATATAAGCTATATATTGATCAGAACGAGTCTGCACGCGTTCAAACACGAACATTCCGACAAAACTAACAACACTTTGTAACAAGACAGGAGCTATCCATTTTTAACACATTTGTATTCAATACATTGTATCCTCCAATGGATAATAACATATAATTGGGATAAAAAAAAATTATATAAGTTGTTATAGAATTGTTGCTTATCAGTCAAATAGAAAGATTCTTTGCACGATTAAAAAAATATTACATGTATGTTTTATAACTAATAATATTGATATTTGATTATCTAATGGTATATTACAATAGAATTTAAATAAAATTTTGTCATCATCTTCTGCAGTCAATGTATATAACTTCAGTTATAAAGGAATTGTTCAAAATATTACCTTAGCTCCTGGTGTATACCGCTTTGAAGTATGGGGAGCCAGAGGTGGAGATGGACATTTTTATCAAAATGGTGCTCGAAGTTATGGAGGAAATGGTGGGTATTCACGTGGTGAAGTTTCTTTAATAAGAGAAACCCAAGCTTTTATTTATGTTGGTGAAAAAGGAAAGAGTGTAGCATCCGAATCACCTGTTTATGGTGGTTTCAATGGTGGAGGCGATAATTATGACTACAGAGTAGATTTTGAAAAATCATCTGGCGGAGGGGCAACTGACATTCGTTTAAATGGCAATTCTCTCTATCATCGAATAATTGTGGCTGGTGGGGGAGGTGGTGCGAATGGAGCTGGCTCAGGAGGCCCAGGAAATGGAGGGGCAGGAGGTGGTCTAAATGGGCTGAAAGGCGCTGGTCATCCTGATCCTGAGTATTCAAAAACAGATGGATTAGGTGGGACTCAAAAAGAAGGTGGGAAAATGGGATCATGGTTTAAAGATCAAAATATGGCTACGTTTCCTTATGGTAGGTTTGGTAGAGGTGGTGATGTTGCAGGATATGGCATAATGGGTGGCCCAGGTGGAGGTGGTTGGTATGGTGGGGCAGCAGGAAATTATTATGGTGGCTCGGGTGGAGGTGGGTCTGGATTTGTTTATAATGGCTCTTCTTTGTCTTCGTTGCCTTCCGAATATCAACTGACTAGAATCTACATGTTTTATGACGCAGACACCATATCAGGGGATAAGAATTTCCTTAGTCCAGAAGGGAAGATTGTCACCGGAAATGCAAGTGATGGTTTTGCTCGAATTACGCGACTATATAGTGTAAGGGATCCATATCTATTTGTATCATGTGATACAAAACAGGATTTAAGGCATATCTTTATCCTTTTTATTTTTGGAACTTCAATGAATAAACATGATAATTTATGATTTTAATTTTTTCCATTATTTTTTATTTAACTCTTAATTCGATTGTTGTTTGATGTATTTCATTGTGTTCAATTGTGCAACGGATCAATTAATGAGCACTATATTATTTTGGGATTGTGAAGGTGAGAATTTCAATTCATATACACTCTATATTAACTTTCTCTGTGTATGAAAATGATTTTTTCAATGCAAAGTATATCATCTCATTTTATGATATTGAAGAAGAATTAAATTTGACTTTTATCTATAAGATAATAAGTCATTATATAAGGTCTGTGTGTTATAAAAACTACAACTTATATATAGAAATACATGGATAAATAAATTTATATATAAATAAAATAAACATAATATTAAAAATATTAGGCTATTACTTGACTCCCCTCAAGGAATCATAACCTTCGTACTCATTGATTGGAACGACTGGTTTCAAGTTAATTCCTGGTCTATTCAAGTCAATTTTGGGGAGTTCCAATACCTCAGGTAGTGGAGGCACATTAATGATTGTAGCGGCTCTAGTTCTTGCCTTGACTTTGACAACTTCGGCTACATTTATAGCTGACACATCCATTTGCGTCAGACTGTTTGGAGGTGAGATAGATTTGATCCTTGGTGGTAACTGGAAGGTGTCATTGCTTCCTCTCATGAAAGGAGGAAGAACTGCTGGCAAAACTCCGATTGGCGGCTTTATTTCCTTAAGAGAGTCACTCAGAGACTGATCAGAAGACGATATAGACAGCTCTGATTCTGAACGCTGTAAAGGAGGCTTGGAATATACTCGTGAATTAATTGGAGATAAATTTGGTTTTAAAGCTACAGGAGAAGTTGATTCGAACTTAAGATTCATAGGTGGTGTTATAGAATTGAGTGGCGATGGGATATTATTCAAGTAAGGAGGAGTATTTGAGGAATTATCGTTTTCTAAAGCTGCATCAGGCAAATTGACGTTTGGAATATCATTAGATACATTAGAAGATAGTGAGCTGCTCACAGGCGAAATGAAAACTCCTGAATTTACTGGAGATAAATCTTCATTATTCATTCCAATTGGTGGCTCAATTGCAGGCTCATTGATTTTTATTGGAAATGGTTTCATAATTGTTCCACTTTTATATTTTGGTTGCAAATTCATTATATTTGTGCCGAAATCGTCGTTATTGTTGGGAGCTTGGAATTGTGGTAACTTCAAAGTTCCTGAATTCAAAGGAGAAATATCTTGATTAAATTGAAGACTTGTTGCTGGTTCAATATTCAAAACTAATGGCGATGTTCCATGTGGCAATGACCTTACTGGCTCTATATCTGATGAAATCGGTGGAGTAATTGGTGATGTTATCAAAATATCAGAAATTGAGTCAATATTGGCAGGTATAGGATCAGGAGGTTCAAACTGTGGTAGTGATGGTATAAAATGGAATCCTTTAAATGATTGATCTCGATCAAGAAACGGAAGAGATGAAGCAGTGTCGTTTGTCTTTGTATACGTATTTGTAAACAAGTCTAGAGAACTGTTAGTTCTAAAGGCATCTTCATTTGACTTAAATTCCGGTGGATAAATAATATTATTGTTATTTTGAGGCTTTGGAAGGACAATATTTTGTCTTAGTGAGTCATATTTCTGCCCATCTCTATTTGTTGGTGATCTTAGTGATGCATACGGACTATTTGGTTTAAAATCTTTAATTGGATAAGTATCTGCGGGCATTAGAAGGAATTCTGTTGTTGTTTGTGCTGGATCTGTTGTTGAAGTAAATAATCCATCCGTTGTTGTTGTATCGAGATTAAAATCTAAAGTAGAATCGTTTGGATCAGCTTCTGTTGCAAAAGCAGATGTTCTTGTAATATGATAGTCTGTAGTAGTTGATAATGTAGTAAATTCAATATTTGAATCGGATTTATTTGCGTAGTCGTTAATGAAGTCGAATTCGCGTTTGTTTACATATATCTTTGGATATTTCACTTCAACGGAAGAGTGTAATGTCGTTTTTTCATCTTTTAGTTCTTCAAATGATTCGGCTATTGAAAGAGCATCGCTAATTGTTGTTATAAACAAGTGTGATAGATTCTTTGCATACTTTCTAACTACATCATCACGAATTTCTGTTCTATCTTCGTCCGCACGCTGAAAAGATGCTTTTTCGAAATCAAAATAAAGGCTATCGAAAATATCTATCAACGGTGTTGGTATTTTTAGAGGATTCTGTGGTGGATATTTAGGCGGCAAAAACGGAGACTGAGGTTTTGCTAAATTTGTGAATGAATCAATCGAGAAAGTCTCGAACATGGCAATGCTCTCAAGTTTGACCGAACTCGCACCAGCTTGGCGTGCTTTTCGGTCATAAGGAGGGCTTCGCCGCCGCGAAATTCCAGAAATTGTATCTATTATTTTTTTATTCGATGTGTTTAAGGTTAATTTAATGTCAAAATTTGTTTTATTTTTTTACTTCGCGCAAATATGTTTTTTGGTTTATTTTGGTGAATTTTCCAAGACAAAATTTGTCATTATTCATTTTTTTGTCTTTTCAAATCGAATACCATGTCTTTTTATTTGTTATTTCTCTTCTTATCGATATTTTCAATCTAAATCCTGAATATCAAGATCTAAAAAGACTTTAATTATGTAGTCGTAAAATTTTTAATATTTATAGGACTTGGCAGCATAACACAATGTTTTCTACAGTAATACTGATTGATTCATTAATCAAGCAAAAGACAATATTAAATTTCTATAATATTTCAAATTATTACAATGTTTCAACACTTTTATGTTGTACAAATTTATATTTTTCACATTTTTCTATATAATTTATCTTGTTAAAGAAGAGAAATGATGTAATTGATTTATCAAAACTATTATACATGGATAGATTTTATTAACAAAATTAAAAACAAACAAAAAATTACCTTGAGGCGTATTTCTTCATATCTGAGAAGCTGAGATTAGCTGTATTCTGCATATATTCGATAAATTGTTTCTCGTTTCTTTCTTTTGAACTGTAATATATAGCTAACGATGCACTAAAGCATGACTGTATAACTCGGTCAATAAAACTTTGAGGGGATCCGAAGATCGAATCTGGTTTAAATATTTCATTCCAGTATTCTATGATATCTGCAAGACGTAGATCTTGAGTAAAGAGTAATAAAAGCCAACGCCCGGCAAAAGATGACGGATTATTATCTGGATTCTTTATCAAATTCGAAAATTCTTTGGTTTGCTTGAGCTTTTTGGCAATTTTAGTCATTGAATCATCTAATTGTCTCATTTGCAGCTCAAAATTAAAATAATTTTTAATAAAGTTTTTGAACATTGAAACCGATATAGCTACTGCATGTAATGCGTAATAGTCAAAACTGTTTGTTGGAAACTCTGGAAATTCTTGTTGAAAGTATATTTCAGCAGAAATTGGTACAATATCGATGTAATCATTCAATACAAGTATTGCCTGAAGACATATATGGAATATTGGAATTAAAAGATCGCAAAATCCTTGCATGTATGGTACAATATTAAAATCATTGATTGAATTTAACATATAAGAAAACCATTGCAAGACTGGATCAATGGCGTATCTTTGCTGAATTTCAAAGTTATGGTCTTTTCTGTGCTTGCCGATTGTTCTAGGTATATCTTGTGACAAAGATTTTTGAAATTTTGTTTGATTTGGATGTGAATTTAATACATTAAAGTTGTACTCACTCCATTTACTTGCTAATATGTCTTTGAATGCTTGATATATCGTGTCTATGTGTCTATATTCGAATTTATATTCCGGCAGCAAAGCATTCCATAACAAATGAAACTGCTGGATTGATTTTATTCCACGCTTGAAATGCGGCTGAACATCCAGATTTTCTTCCTTGTTCGTCAGCCAGCAATAATTCATCAAGGAAAAAAATGACAAATAAAATGTTTTGAAAAGATTATTTTTTTGTTTTTCATCCACACTCTTTCCATGCTAACAGATTGTTATAAAATTATTCCAAAATCTTACGAACGATTTTATAATTTTGTCAATTTGATCAAATTTATTGACTTATATATAAAATACAGCTCAAATTTATGCAAACTTCATAATATCTAAGCTATTATAACCATATCTTAACAATAATAATATCAAATATTAAATTGTATATCTTTATATCAAACAAAATGTTTAAAACAATAATAAACATACATATCTATAATAACAGGATAGTAAATAGCAACATAAAACATGGTATATAACAAAAATTAAATAATTCTACAACACTGAGTTTCTTCTTCCTCTTTTTCGGGACCACCATTTAGATCTGTAAGTTCAATATGATGAGCTGCGCAAGCTACTTTATTAAACATATCGTTTACGCCGATATTTTCTTTCGCACTGATGTAGCATACTTCAGCGTTTAGCGAAGCGGCCTTTTCTTGAATCATTTCTTCTGTTATTTGATGAAGATCTTTTGATATATCGATTTTATTAACAACGATGAAAGATTTGTATTGTGTTTCGTCAATGTAGTCGTCTAATCTTCTTTTCCACTCCGAAGTTACGTGATCAAGGCTTTCTAAATTATCAGTTGCCACGAGATACACCACAACATCGCTTTTAGAGTATACCCCCGAGTTCATTGTCTGCCAGCCTTCAGATCCTGCTGTATCCCAGATCTTCAGCATGAATGGTCCTGATCGACTTGTAAATTTTTTTGTGCTTAAAATGGGCATTGGAGTAGGATGATGATTGTCAAGGAATTTACCGTCAATGTACATTCTAATTAGTGATGTTTTACCAGTATTAGTATCACCAATAACTAAAATGTCATAATCCTTCATTTCCACTAATGTAAACTATTCAAAAACTATCAAAAAAAAATGAAAAAAACTAGGAAACCTGAAATTTCCAGTGAATTTCGCTTATTCATCTCCAATATCGTTTAATGATGAACTTGAAATAACGATTTCTTATACAATTCTACAATTTCCGATTCCGATTTCGTTTGGATGATTTCGAGTGTGTATACATACTAAATTAATTATTACGCATGGAGATAAGTTTGAATTAAGGCTTCTTATCATTTTAATTAATCTACGATAATTCAACACAAACATGCTATTATTTGACAAACAACCTTGATGAAATGGTTAAGCATTAAATACACTATCTATACACACTAATAAAAATCATATTACTATTATATTATTAGCTCAGGCAATGAAATAATTTTTCACAATCATAGTTACAATTCACCGCTGAGTGTGGAAAGATGTGTATTCTATAGCAGAAAAATATGATACAAAACTTGACTCAAAACGATGAAAATGAGAAATTATTTTTTAAACCCATCATGAATTTGGGATTCAAGTATTGAATAGTAAAATGTGGATCGAATATCGAAGGTATTGGTTTAATCTTTCTTGGTTAAGGCGAATTTAATGCAATTTTCGATCAACTCTTAAATAAGATTCTTTTGGCTTAAAATAGAGTAACTTTCGTAATAGTGGTCTTATCGCTGGAATATCTAGGCTAAGAATATTTTGAAATAGAATTCAACACAAAAATCAGTCAATTTGAACGTAAGTATTAGTTAATGTATCAATACTAGGCACTAGAAAGCTATTAAAGGTGGTAGAGCTTCGTAAAACGCATTTTATTATTCTATTGCTCGCATTGTTTCAACTCTACCGGGAACTTTCGGATATGGTTAGGATCTTGTTACATAGTGATATGAATCGATCGGTTCGTGATTTAGGTAATGATATTAATAAAACAAAAATATCTCCAAAAAAAAACTCCTGAATCTGATTGAATGATTAGTAGATGTTAATATGTTTCTGAGCTTAAAACGATGTACTACTTTTTAGGACTCCATCGTTAATTTTGCTTCTGATTTGTAATCAATTTTCCAAAATTTTCTGCTAATGATCACCGAATCGAAACCATATGTGAAATTAACCGATCAAAGAGTCCATTTCCTGTAAACAAATGACATCATTGGTGTGAATGATTTCTTTTTTCAAATTTGCTGCCTAGCCTAATTTTCCAAGCAAAATATGCTTGGCATCCCTTAATTAACAAAAAAACTCAATAATTTCAACATAAAAATAACATGTTTAACAAACAGAAGAGGAGAATTAGTTGCTTATAGCCTCATTAGTGCTTTTTGTATTTCTCTTGCATTGTGCTCTTGGCTTTATTATTAAAGAGCTTTGTGCTTTGATGCAGCTCTTTGCTATTGCCAAGTATCTATTGTTCCTTTTCTTATCTATTATAGTTGCTGAATATTCCCTAAATATAGGTCTATCTAGAAGGTCATCTATAGTCGGTCTTAACTTTGGATCCGGCGATAAACATTCGCTGACTACCGTAGCAAATGATTGATCTTTAATAAAATCAAGACAAGGAGGCATATTTAACAAATTACGACAAAGTGTTACACGATCTTTTCCTGGCCATGGCAGCATGCCCGTGGCCATAGTGAAAAATGTTACGCCAATAGCCCAAATGTCAGCCTTAATTGGATCATGTGGCTTCTTTGTGAGAATCTCTGGAGCCATGAAAGGAACTGATCCTGCGTAGTTCTGTTCCAATCCGATTTCTGACTGAACTACTGAGAGTCCGAAGTCACAAATGCGGATTCTGTCATACTGATCGATTAAAAAGTTGCCGGTTTGATGTCATGATGAGCAATGTTGTGAAAGTGGCATGCTCTGATTGACTTGAGTATACCAAGAGAGTATCTTACAAGTTTCTCTCTAGGAATCTGATGGTTCTTCCTGATGTATGCTTCAAGTGAAATTGGGCAGTATTCCATTAAAAGATAAACGGATCCCTCGTAAAACTCGTAATGATACAAGTTAACGATGTATGGATCATCGAGCATCTTCATGGAGTCGACCTCGCTCTGTCTAAACTTTGTTTCAAGTATAGACTTGAGGGCGAAATCTCTTTTGTACTTTGGATCGTAGATGTGGTAGACTACTCCGTTTCCGCCTGCGCCAATGACCTCGATGAACTTGTAGCCTCTCATGTTGATGTAGCACTCATCTCTGGCGTTCATGATGATTAATGATTTGATTGAAGTTTATGATATCACAAAATATTGAGTAGATTATTTATTACATTCAATTGAATAAACTTAAAATATTGCTTAGCACACTGTTTGGATCCTATATGTGATAAAAAAGGGGTTCATAGAAGTAAAGAAAAATTTCAAACGTAAAATTGAGATCTACGTTGGCTGGATATAAAAAAAATTCCTCGAAAATATTAAAAATATAGCATACCCATAGTTAGCAGCTAACTATACTTCGATGACGAAGAATTTTTTGGAATCATAACTGTATGGGAATATGTAACAGTAAAATATAGTATACTTCAATATTTCTTTATTAATTATATTTGAGATTTTTTGATAGTTTGAATTTTGAATGGAGATTTCAATTTGATAAGTTCACAAATTATTGAAACTATTTATCCAGGAATTGTTATTTGAAATTTTATTTTGGGCCGTTTGGCTTTATAATGGCAACATAGTCAATTGGTTTATTTTATTATATACAGTAAATTCAAAAAATATTTTTACGCTCCTCTCAAAATAATATGTTCTAAATAATGTATATAGCATAATAACTGAAAATTGATAATTTATAAAATTGAGAGGTGCGGCCAACTTTGAGCAATCAAGTTAACTGACACCTAAAAATGTATTAATTCGATTATGCAGACTTTATAGAGTATAGATCCAACTAAATCAATATAAAAAAAATGTTTGAGACTAAATAGAAATTTAAATTGACTTTGAATATAGCATCTATTATGTCAAAAGAAGTTAATCAAGTAACAAAAAAGGGTGCTTAAAAAAATTATAGTGGGTTGGGTCACTTTTTTGTCAGATCAACTAGACGATATGTAAAGTTTTATAAAAATAAATTGGCAACTATTTTATAGTGTGCCATATGCATAGGCTCGAAGAGATATGTGGAATTATCACGTTTATATTCGATTATCGTCATTTTTCCCTCAAAAATCGGAAATTGAGACTTTCTGATGTGGATTCATTAATTGATTTCAAGAGGTTATATGTATTATCACCGTTGAAATATTACTCTCACGTAAAGTGTTGAATTAGCTGTAACTTCTAAACGATCGAATTAAATGGCATAGCAGCGACTTAATCAACCATGTCTTAATTAAAATTCACATCCGCTGCACCCAAAACAGGATTTCTACCAATTGTGGCTTGAGATTAATCCAATCATATCGAATTTAATGGAAAATATATAATTAAATTTAATAACTATAAGTGCAAAAGATGTTATTTAGCCTAATATTGATGACTCCAACCTTAAAAATGGTCCAAATAGATCTAATTATTCTTTTATTCGCAATTTTTTCTCCAACAATCAGTGTAACATTATTTTAAATTGGAAAAATTAATATTTAGATGATAGTGATTTAAGATTTTAGTTTAAAAAAATGATCGAAAGTTTTCGAGAAAAAAAAATGAACGATAGCTATCTTTCATTTTGATCGAATATTTCTATATGTGTTATTTCCTAAAATCATTCTATCACTTCAAAAGTAGTGGATGAAAATTTTACTCATTTTGAGTTTAAATATGGAATATATGATGTATTTCTTTGATAATTGTTGTATTTTAAAAACTTGGCGGAAATGTTTGAAAAATGAAAAAAAAATGCATCGATTGTTTTAATATTATGACTATATAAGGCTAAAAGATAATGGTGAACAGAAGAAAATGGCCAGTTGCCCATTAAAATTTGATAGGGTGATTTGACCACTCATCTTCAGAAAAAACAAAAAAAATTTCAATGTGAAGAAGTTCACATCACTTTAAATCTAGACATGGTTGTCAAGGTTGCTATCAATGGTTTCGGCAGAATCGGCCGTCTCGTCTTCCGCGCTTGCCGCAAGCT
>MRSU01009229.1:0-33282 GCA_008369845.1 Trichomonas gallinae
TATAAAACGTGTCAGGTTCGACGCTACAGTAGAGCCCAAGAACACTCCACCGGGATTTTTTTGATGGGAATCTAGCATTTAAATGGTCACTATGTGCTCATTCTATATTATTAATTTACAGAATTTTTAATTGTATTTTTCTGCCGGACAACCTTTATTTTGACATTTGACAGAAATTTGAAGCAAATTTGACATGTGTCAAATATGGTTGCAAAAATATTACTAATGATAGATCACAAACAAGTTTTATACATATATAATAAAATATAAGTACAAATTAGATATAAAGAGTTACTTTTTCAAGCAGAATATCAGAAAGCAAGATAATTCTATTGCAACTCCTAAACTTATGAACATAATGGTCAAATAATTAGTCGCAGTTTCATCAAAGCCTTGAGATGTTATAACTATTGACTTCCTGCCATTGAATGCAGTTGCATCGTAGTTATTAGTTATCGATATTGTAACATTTGGGCCGGCTAAATAGCCTTCACCGCGTACAATACCGTACATTTTTCGAAAATTCGGGAATGCCGCCGTATCCATCCAAATTGAGAATCTATGCGAAACGTATTCTGTTGGAAAAACTATTGTATCTTCAAGCCATTTATGACCCTCGTATTTAGCATTCAACGCTCTAACAACTATGCCAGATTTTGAGCAGCCCGTAGGATCGATATTTTGGTATGGAACGAAGTTAAATGTGTCATTGAAGTAAGAAATCGCTTCTACTCCACATGGTAATATCCACTGTGATGGTGAAATGCTATCATTATGAGAACGATATGGAGAGCACATTTTCATACCATCGAAATCAACGTATTTACCTAATAACTGTGCATCTGATCGTGATTTAACTGAATTCCAATGATTTTGATAAAAATTATCAAGCTGGTACAAAATTGCAATCGGATATTTGATGGGTTTTGGTATATTTATAATGAAATCACATGTTTTGCCAAGAGGACAGTAATTACCATACTCTTGTACAACTTCTGTAGATACAGTTATACCGTATATCATAAAAATTCCTAATGAAATACAGAGAAGTCCAATAGGAATAAAAATTTTGCAATAGAGACCCTTAGTTAGTATAAGACGCCTTCCACCATACTTCTTGTCGAGAAGATTCTCTTGGTTCTCGGCAAGTTGTAGCAAAGGGTCGTCCATAGAAAATTTTAATCTTATTGTAAGCAAAAATGATTTCTTACGGAAATTATTGCTTATTACAGTATTTTGGTGATATTGTTTCGAAAAGTGGATATTTTACAACAGCTAAAAATAACGATGCACTATGTTATCTTATTGCAGAAATGCATCGAATTTTCAACTGACTTTTTGTTCATTCAAATATTTTGAATCATCTCTGTGAATTGTCACAATTATTTGAATGAACTCGCTGAAATATGACAAAAAATCTTAAACCAAAAATGACACTTTACATGTCAAATTTGACATATAAAGTTCGCCTTTTTTAGTTCAATTCTTATTTCTATTTGCACTATTCGCGACTTTAAGTACCTAGTTCAAAAAGTTGTGTTTATTATGAAATCGCAAATTTTCTCAATCAAATATCTACAGAAATTAATATTTTCCCTTGAAATTTAGTGCAAAAGGACAATAAATCGACATATGGCTTTGAATGAATGAAGAATCTTTATTTTGCTTTACGTAAACATCGAAAAATTAATTCCTACGGAGTTTATCTTTTATGCATGTGTATTGCCGTAATATTTCGAATATACAGCATTATTTGCAAGAAAATACGGTTGATATCAAACTTTTTATTTTGCCGACTAAAGAATTCGAATCCGATATGTATAATCAATCGAATTTTCTTTTCCAAAAAGCTTTTTATGGATTAAGAGTATAATTGAATAAAGTCAGTTGCTTTCAAAATTCCCATTTAACTGTGCCCTCGATTTATCTTTTGTTCTTGATTTGTTGTCACTCAATCCAATTCCTACACAAAGACGAGCCCTCAATTGTTGTTTGGAAGCAGTTTTATGAAGGCGACTTTGAAGGTGACCCAAACAACTGGATTAGTCCTGGAGATCATCCTGAAAAGGCTAATTATTTCGCATACATGTGTAACTTTATTGACTCTCAAGAATGTCCCATCTATTTTCTAAGTTCATCGTCACCAGAAGAAATCAAATTTTTACATTCTGGATGCTTATTCGAGAGAATTTCTCATAATGTTCAATACCAAATTTCAGCATCTCCAGGATGCGTTTTATTCTTTTGCGAAGGTAATATTGTCCAGCATAAGGCAACGGCCAAAAACATTCAAGAAGATGAGCCCGAAAATCAAGAAGAAAACAAATGTGATGGATTTTATATGAAGCAGCAAAAAAAAACAAATTATGGAGTAATAACAGAATGTTCTATTTCTGCCTCTGGAAACACACAAACTCGTTCAATAATTTATGATGAAGGAAAATATAACCTGAACTTAACACATACGAATTTTAGTCGAAATAAAGCTCTCACTACTCCATCTTTTTACATTTACAAAAATAATCGAGAAGCTCGACACTTTATTAAATATTGCAATATGAATGAAAATACTATTACAATGACTTCTATTTTCTGGATCATGTCATGTCATTTTTATGTTTTCAAATGTAACATTATTGATACTACTGTTACACATCCTGATCCTCTACAGTCATATTTAATAATATATGGTATAGAAGATTTCATGAGCGGATATGATACTTTTTTTGTAATTGATCAATGTTTTGTGTATGGCAATCCTGATTCGATATATACAATTGGTGGTTTAGGGTTATTGAATGTAATGAATTCTTATTTTGATAATTGTAAGGCGGCACCTGCTCAAATGGGCAGTTTGGTTTCATTTTACAATACAATAACTAATACATCAAGAGTTAATATTTTACAGATTCAGAAAGGAAATAAATGTAATCAAGAAACATGTCAAGATCTTTATCAGGCAAAATACTTGCATTCTATGATCACAAATCATGGAATAAGTTTGTTTTTCATCTTAAATCATTAAAATTCTTTTTTATTTCAACAACAGAATGTTCCCTTTCTCGAATCGCAATAAAAATTGTGCAAATATTAATGATATTAATGCGTTCATTTGTTAATTTATTCAGTGCTTAATATTCATTATTTAGTTTTAAAAAGTTCATTAATTAACTTATTCATATATGCTTCAGCAGAGATATAAGTTACACTGAAACTCCATTGAAATATGCAATTAAAAAGAAAAACGAAGAAATGGTTGAGTTACTTATTAATCATGGAGCAAATATCAATCAGCTGCTAAATATTCATGGATATACATATCGTCCACTTACAATTGCTAAGAATCGAAAGTATTCTAACCCAAAAATTGTTAACCTATTACTCCAACATGGGGCAACTGAATACAATAATGAGTGACAAATGAATTTTTTAATAACAATGAATTACAAATTAAGTATATTATATTTAAACATAGTATGCTCCTTAATGCAAATGATTAAACCTATTAAAATGAGGGAAAGAATATTTCAATAAACATCAAAAAATTAATCAATGATAATGAAATAATTCGTGATTCAAAATTGTTCATATCTCGTTATTAATAGATTGTTTCTAACATTTACTTTTATTTTAATAATAAAAAAAAACAAAACTTGATGAAAAAAGTCATTCATTTTCGAATTTTTTCCAAATGATGAAACTCAAAAAATATAAATGATATAAAATATATATACAACATTTATAATAGGAGCTGATCTGAAAGAGCGCTGCGTGTGGATATTTTATGACGTTTCCTGCATTGAATAACCAATATGACAATAACTACGATAATTGCAATAATAATGCCACAAATAATTAATATACCCCAGACAGACTTAATGAACGCGTTCTTGTGAGAATTGTTAGAGTCAGAAGATGTTTGAACACCTTCTGGAACTGGACAATAATCATTCAACGGCACAGTGAACTTCTGTGATTCATCATAAATCAAAGGAACAACCATTGTTCTGCATGGATCAGCATCTATAACAGTCTCTGGCACAGCAACAAGCAAAACTTTAGACAACTGTGAAGTTGAGATGTTCAAGAATTTATTCTTATTTATATTCTCTGAGTCCCACTTATATATTGGCGAATGGTCCTCGAAATCAATCATACTGAAAATATATTTTTCATCGGGCAACAATTTTTCATTTACATCTTTAAGTTCGACTGCTAACTGCAATATTTCATCATTCTTTATCTTACCATAAGGCTCTGGCTTTAAAAATGACGAATTAGTATTTTCATTATTAACTAAAATTGTTTTCGATGAAATAACTGTATGTTCATGATTGTGTAAACTCAACGCGAATTCTTTTTTGTTCTTAAACAAGCAAGGAACAGTAAAATTGAAATCAGTGTCTGTTGCAGAGAAGCGAATTTCTTGGCTCCAATTTGTTTCGACATCTGTTAGATATATATAATAATGCTGATCAATAATTTTGATAACATTTCCACTAATTTGTTCACCGCATTTGAATTCTGTTTGATTCAAATTAAATTTAAAGAAGACTGCTTGGTTATTTAATGGATAAGTTGATGCTTTTTGTTCAAAACTGTTTTGTGCTGGAATTTCAAATTCACTGTCTATAATTTCGAAAACTAATTCAGCAAAATTGATATAATTATCGTAAAAAGAAGAATCAATGAATGTCACCGTCCAATTTCCAGTTGGATTCTCCCCGAAAAAGCATCTAGCCAATAACTGAACTGGCTCGTCAACAAAATATTGATCTTTTTCAATTTTATCCAAAAAATTAAAATCTGGTCTTTTGAGTTCTATTTTTGTTCCTCGCGGACTCTGCAGGTATATTCTGAGCATAGAAATATCAGGATTTGTAGTGTTAAATCTAAGCATCACATTCTCAAGAAAAGTTTTTGAATTTGTGTTGATATTAAAGTTAATTTCGATTTTTCCATTTCTCGCGAAAGGAATTTTGATTTTTTCTTTCTTCGCTTCCGATTTTATTATTTTTGGTGTTGGAATTTTAGAATTTGACCATTCTTTAGCAAGTTTAGCTGCAGCTGATATGTTCACTCTCCCGAATCCGTAGAATGGATTGAAACGAAAACCGGCGGCATTTTTAATCCAATGTGGATTTGTTGGATCGTTTTTCGTCGCAGAAAGAAGCAAAATCCACTGAATGTCTCTATATGATAAACTTGGGTTCGCGTTCAATAATAAGCTGACTGAGCCGGCCAGAATTCCTGCTTCGAATGGTAAGAATCTTTGACTTGCAATTTGCGAATTATCAAATGATGATGCGATGTCTATATATGGTTCATCAGACAAAAATTTTTCGGATGATGGAGCTGAAACAAGTGTTGCATAGCTGTGCTGTGAATGTTTAGTTGGGCCACCTCTGTTACTTGAAGCGCCGACTTGAATAATTTCGGGATAATTTATTAATATTGATGGATGATCGGAAATGTAGGCTGTTGGTACAATAACTACTGATCCATGGTATTTTCTACCAAGTTTAACTATATTTGAAACGTAATCTTGTACTTCTTGATTATATCTAAAATAATAATATTTTCTCCACGGCATGTTGCAATTTGACATCGTATTTACTATAATATCATCATACTGAGCATTGTAATAAAGTTTGTGTAAATAATCGTGCATGTTATCATCCGAAAATGATGGAATTGTAATAGAAAACTTTGCTTTAGGTGCAACACCGAGAATATCTTCATTTAGTCTGCATGCTAAAGCTGGTGATACGATTGAAGTTCCTTTTATATTATCATTTTTGTCTTTCGATAAATAATTTTTCGAATTTTCTCTGAAATTGTATGAAATATCATCCATGAATCTATCCTCGAATGCTATATGTGTAGTACGACATCCAGGAATGATGAATCGCATGGATATATTATTTCCATAAATATTTTCTTTCCATACAGGCAAAATATCAAGATCCTCACCTTCTATGCCACTTTGTTCGCCAATGTTCTTGAGGAAAAACTGGTATTTGTCGTATTGGAAAGAAAATATAAAAAATAAAATAAAAAACATTTGAGAAATGTCACTTTTATTGTAATTATTGAATCGAAGCCAACTACTATAATGAATAAACAATGAAATTTTTAAAAAAATACAACGATTTTACAAAAAAATATTATCAAAATCAAAAAATTTATAATTAGAGCATTTTAACTAAATCAATCTCATGTAATCTGTGAATTCTTATGACACAATAATGTAATCATGCTCAAATTGATAAATTATATTTTTGTATTAAAATTTTTGTATTTGCTTTTATTAAACATTATGAACATATAAACTAGGTCCAAAAGAATTATTTTTGATTGTTTACAATTGAATATTTAATTTTTTTGAATTTGATTAATATTGAACATGATGCTTAATATACAATCGAGTTTCTGGATGTAACTCTAGAAAACAAAAACTTATTTCTAAAAGAAACACTGAAAATAAAGTATTTATTTTTTTTTTTTAATATCTTAGCCAGTTGAAGACCTTTAAATTAGAATAGAAAAATGTATAGATTAATATAGAATTTTTTTGTCTAAATAATAAAAAAAAGTTTAGCTGAAGTATAGTGATGCTGCGAAGATGATATCTCTCTTGATAGCTTCGATTGCCTGGTTGAACTTCTCTGAGAGCTCAACGTATCCGATTAACTTAGATGCTGTCATGAATGACTTAAGGAGTTCGTTCGTCATCAAAATTACTCTGACGAGTTGTCCTTCGAGGATGTCGCCGGCGTATCTCATGACTTCGATGAAGTCCTCTCCCTGCGCCCACTTGTAGACAGCCATGACAGCAGCTGGGTTGACGTAGTAGTAAACGAAATCGTCCTGGATGTCGATCTGGTGGTCTTCCATTTCTAGCTGGAGGTTTTCTGCAACTTCGTACATGATCTGAACCTTTTCCTTGAATTTCTCTGGAACATCCTCGAGTGGATCTGGTTCTCCTTCATCGTCGCCTTTCGCCTTCCTCTTTCCTGCACGCTGTGCGACTAAAACGCTTGACAAAGCAGCGATAGACGGCGGATCGAGATCGTTGAAGAAAGATGATGTGAGTAACTCTGTTGCGATGAATTCGTTTGTTGAGCCGATTTCAACAGAAACTCTTCCCTTCATTTGGATGACCCCTTCATCGGATATATATCCGTGTTCCTTCAAAATCGATGTCATTGACTTAAGTGTAGGCATGAAGGCGAGATTTGAGTCGTCCATTTCTCCCAGCAAAGTATTTCTCTGTCTGATTGTGTTGATGTGCGAGATCGACGGTCCATAGTGCTCTGTCTTGGAGACGCATGCAAAGCATGGGTGTCCTAATATAGTCTCCCAGCCTTTCATCAACCTTATATAAGCTTCGTGGAATTCCATTGTTTTGACGTTGAACTCTTTCATGTAATCGATTACCTCCAAAGATTGTGGACTTGGGAACTGTGACAAATTTAATGTGCCGGATACTTTGTTCTTGAAGATGATCAACACCTTGTCGACTGACGTGCTGCAGTTGGCTCCGTTTGCCATTCTCATTGAAACTGAAGAACCCTTGGCTTCATTGACGATGCCTAATTCTCCGCCGAAGTTTGACGTGAAGATAATCTGGCCTTGCTTCAAATGGCGTCTTATGTCTGCGCCGTGATGTATCAAAGATTTAGTCTGCTTCTCCATGTCGGCAATAATGAGCGCGTAATTCAATGCGACGCCGATTTCTTTCTGCTCGATCACTTCACCGATGTCTTCTATGTCGCCAACATAATCTGCCGAAGCGTCTGGAATCGATGCCTTGATCGTGCAGTCCATCTGCGTGAACGATTTGATCATCTCCTCCAAACTGTTCATCTTCTGCTTCTTTTCTGGAAGTTTTGACTGTACTTTGTGTGCTGACAAAGATCTCTTCATCAAGTCGATCATTTCCATGCCTTGAGTCTTGACCAAGTTCAAGATCATGTTGAACCTGATGTAGAACTGGCTGTTGAGATTTTCTACGACACCGCTGAACAACTGCTTGAGCTGTTCTTCTTCTGGAAATTCTTTCATGATCATAAGGATCGCGTTGCCTTCAGAATCCAAGCCTCTTCGACCAGCTCTACCACTCATCTGTACATATTCTGTTGGCGTGAGCGGCTGGACCTCCTTGCCGTTGAATTTAGTGAGAGATGTGAACGCGCATGACCTGGCTGGAACGTTGATGCCCATGGCGAAAGTTGAAGTGCAGAAGAGGACTTTGACATAACCATCTGCAAGCAAAATTTCAACGCATTCTTTGAGGATGGGCAGCATACCTCCGTGGTGGATGCCGATGCCGTTGAGAAGGAGGTCGTGGATCTGCTTGACTTGCGGGAGCTGTCTGTCCTGTGGCTTCAGCCTGGAAATTGCCTGGTTGAAGAATCTTTCAACGTGAGCACTTTGTTTGTCGTCGATGAGCTTTTCGTTCCTGACGAAGCCGGCGAACTGGCCACAGTTCTTGATGGAGAATGAGAACATGAGGACTGGCAATAAATCTTTCTCTTTGAATGTCCTGATAGCTTTTTGCCAGTATTGAGGTTGGAACATAGGATTATTGATTTTTCCTTTGCTCTGCTTACCCTCAAACTTATCCTTGACGCGTTTGTATGCAAGTGAGTCGAAATTCTTCTGCGGTTGCTTGAGAACAGATACTTGATTCGCAGCAAATACGGAATGGACGAGTGGAACTGGACGTGTTGTATGTCTTTCGACATACACTGTGGCATTCTTCGTTCTTCCGATCCATCTTGCGATATCTGTATCATTAGGAATTGTAGCTGATAAGAAAACCATGTTGATCTTCGGTGGCATGAGAATAATACTTTCCTCCCAGACGACACCACGTTCGTCATCGGCAATATAATGACATTCATCGAAAATTACTACATCAACATCGTGAAGTAAATCTGCGTCACGATATAGCATGGATCTGAGAATTTCTGTTGTCATGATGAGAACAGAAGCTTCACGGTTAAGAGAAACATCACCTGTCAAAATACCAACATCTGAAAATTCCTTTGAGAGATCTCTGAACTTTTGGTTAGATAAGGCTTTGATAGGTGATGTATAGATCGCGCGCATTTTGTGCTGTCTTGCAAGAGCGATAGCATATTGAGCAACAACTGTTTTACCAGCGGATGTTGGCGCTGAAACGAAGACCATCTGCTTGTTTTCGAGTCTATACATTGATCTGATCTGGAAATCATCGCATTTGAACTTGAATTCGTAAGCTGGATGTGGAACTTCTTGGTTGAACAGTTTTGTGTCCCAGTTATCATGGATAGCATAATCAACGACCTTTTCTTGCTCTTCTGACTCTTCTGGAGTCTTGTAAACATTTGATGGCTCGATTTCTGGAAGATCTGGAAGTGGCTCAAGAACTTCATCTTCAGCAACAGTAGAATCGAATGGAGTAGTAAGCAAATTCATGCCTGTTTCTAATGCTGATAAATAATTCGAAAAATCTTTTTCTTGAAGTTTTGTTGCTTTTCTGTTGCTATTGCCTTGTAAGTAGTCATCTATGTCTCTTACTGGTCTAACTAAGGCTGGATTGTCAGTAGATAAAGTAGAAATTGGAATATCTTGATAATCTATTAATTTTCCTGTCAATAAATCGAAAACTGGTTGAATTTCCATTGTTGGAAGTGTCGGCTCGAACTCTAAGCAGCCTGGAGTGATTTTCTCTGGCTCTGGACGAAAATCTCCAAGACTAGCATACTGCAATGGGCCGATTTCGAATGGTATATCTGATAGGCTTGGTCCATATATCGTTTTCTCTGTTTCTTGGGCAATGCGGTCAAATTCTTCACGTAATTCTTGTGGAATCATAATAATTTTAAAAAAATTTGACTGATGTCACTTTTGATATAATTTAGGGGTTGATTCATGAAGACCCCTTATTAAATTTAGTTTTTAACTTTTTTGACTATAATTAATCATTATATAAATGGTTTCACTTTTTACAATATAACATTGATTAAATATTAAGAATTTTAACAAAAAGCATGATACGCAATATCCTTGAAGTCCACAATAATGGCTGCTGTTGATTCACGAATTAAATCAATGAGCCATTGTTAAATATTATATTTAGAAGAATTAGCTGAGTCTCGACCAAACAACAGCAGAATCATGATTTGAAAAATCTTAACAATGGTCATTATTCATTATATTACCATCTCTGGACTTTAATGTTGCAATCTATTCTAGGAACTGTGAGAAGTAATTTGAATACATCATGATGACCATAAAATGAAGCACACATCAAAGCTGTTTCGTTGCAATTGCCTTTTGCATTGACATCTATTCCAGGAACTGTAAGAAGGAGTTTGACAACTTCATGATGGCCATTTGCTGAAGACCAAATAAAAGCTGTATATTTGCTGTTACAGCTTTTTGTATTGACATCAATTCCAGGAATAGGGTGGTGATCCAATATGATAACTTATATCGATATCAACACACGAAATTCGAATATAATTGATAGAAGAAATTAACGTGTGTAGCACATTAAGATATATAGAAAATTGACAAAAAAATTAAAATTATTTAAGATTAACTATGTGGTTCATGATGTGGGGTTCTCTGCTATTGTGTTATTTGATAGAAAACCTTTAAATTTGAGATTTTATTTTTTTGCGAAGAATTTGTAAACGTATACAAAAAAATAGGGCTATAAAAATAAATTAAGGGGGAAGTATAATGATTGAAGAAGAGTGTTTATCTAGTCTTGTAGTTAAAACTGTTCTTTGGGCACCAGGCTGGGAGGAAAGTGTTGACTCAAACAACAACGGCCATGCCTCTGCCTCGCTCGCTTCCAAGGAAAAAAGGAATTTTACTGAAACAGAGAGACAACTTATCCATAAAGGAATGGATTTAGTCGTAGGTATACCAGACCAAAAGGTTTCTGCAGCTCCTGACTACTTAACATCGCTTACAACACCAATTCCATCGTATACAACAATGCATTGCATCGTTAGAAGAACTAAAGGCAACACAGAAAAGATCACCATTCAAAAAGAGAACGAACCAAACGATCCTATCTTGTTGCAGGCTGAGCGTGCAACAAAAGGAAGAGATGCTGTTTGGGTTATTACTTCTCCTGTATGCGATATTGGCGAATGCGTAGTATATAGTGGTGGAAAGCAGTCATACTACTGTGTTTTGAACTCTTTTGAGGAAGTTGCTGTTAAATTTAAGACAAACTCGAAAGCACCAAATCTTTCTGCTTTAGATGCTATACTTCCAGCTCTTGTCAGAGATTCTGGCTGCAGAACACCTATTCATTATACAGGAAATGGCTCATTTTTACTCCAGCAATCAACAGCTGAGAAAATGTCTTCGGATTGCGTCAAAATCACATCAAAGGAACCACAGAAGAAGGATAACAGATACGTCTTAATGTTTAATGGAAGAGTTAAAGCTGCATCTAAGAAGAATTTCATACTCATTCTTCCTTCCATGCCAACAAGAGATCTACTTCTTTGTGGAAAGCGTGCAGACTCTGAATATGTCTTTGATATGAATTGGCCTCTATCATTGATCCAAGGATTCGCAATATATCTATCCTTCTTCAACTAAATGTATTTATTGATATTGTACCTCATCATTTGGTATCTTTTATTCTTTATTTTTACTCAATTTTGAATTTTGTGAAAAATTACTTAATTTCATTCAACCACAATCAAACATGTAGTATAATAGACCATAATTATATAAATTTCATCAATAAAATATGCAATTTCAATAAATGAAATTAGATGAAAAAATATTAATGAGGAATCAATTAAATAGAAATTGGAATTAATATAGATATTGAAATATAAATAAAAATCCAAAAGATATGATGCTAAAAAGACAAAATTTTTTTTTTTCAAAATCTGATTTTTTTAACTTTGAACCATTTTGGTGATGAATTTATTAATTATAGGTGTTGTAGATGATAAAAAAGCAAAAATAGAAGAAATTAGAAAAAAAGATCTAAAAAGTGACGAAAGCGGTTTTGGTCTGCCTTTCCGATGCCAGCTCCAGCAGCACACAAACCAATCGTTCACAAGAAGACAAACAAGTTCCATCGCCACCAGTCCGACCTTTGGGTTCGCGTCCCATCATCATGGCGCCGCCCACATGGCCTTGACTGCCGTTTCCGCAGGAAGTATCGTGGTGCCCCAATCCACCCAAGCATCGGCTTCGGCTCTGATAAGGCAACAAGATACATGCTCCCATCTGGCTTCATCCCAGTTATTGTTCGCTCCCTCAAGGATCTCGATATGCTCCTCACAAAGAACACAACACACGGTGCTATCATTTCCCACCAGGTTGGCCTTAAGCTCCAGCAGGAAATCATCAAGAAGGCTCAGGAGCTTGATATCGCCATCCTTAACACAGCCCGCAAGGTCAAGAATGTCGAGCAGCAGTAAAATATCTTGAATATATTCATTTTACTAATCATTTCAAATAATTTACTTTTTATTTATCAAGATTTTAAAAAAGAAATTTCATCGGACAAATCACCCTCAACTAAAAGAATTTGTGGAATTTGAAGATGAAATGATTGTAAATACAATTCAATATACTAAAAACCATGATGTTCAAGGAATTTTTATTACCAATATTATTAAACTGAAAACAAACCATTTTATTCTTTAACATTGCCAGGGGCAGCATCTGGCTCGAAATCTTTATATGATGGGCCATTGATATGGATTGGATGCTGGTTAGCAGCTTTAAATGTACAGTCGACGATCATAATATCTGGGAACTTAGCAAGGCAATTAGATTCACCCTTTAATATCATACCATCGAAATTCGTGAAAAATAGTCTGCGAAGGTTAAGAATAGATGGTTGGACTCCTTGGAGAAGATTAACAAGAGGCTTTCTGAAATATCTTCCAACAATTGGTTCGACTTCTTTCTGACCTTTGATTGTAAGATTCCTGGATTGACGTGCTGTGATGAAATCGGAAAGAACTGGTGGATCTAAAAGCGACTTGTCATTCTCTGTGTTTTCTTCTTCTGTTTTTGCTTGTTCTTCACAGTATACGTTCTTTGCGAAAAGTAAGAAGAAAACAAACATAAAAATAAAAGGGTAAAACAAATTTCCCTTGATTATATTTTAGCTGGAACGATAAAGTTATAGTCGAAATCTTCTTTAATTTATTCCCATTGTTATCACTGCCATGCAACTGTGAAAAAAAATGGAATTTCGCTTCATAAAATCTTGAAAATTGACAATTTGCTATTTTGCAGCATCAGCATGGTAATTATGAGTAGAGTTATAAGTATAAAAATTGAGAATAAATTTATGGATTTAATTTTGGAAATTTAGCAGCAACGATAAAGTTATAGTCTGGAATGTTCGATTATAATATAACACGTTTTATTTAATACAATTATTCAAGCTTTTCATAAGAAATCTAACATATGATAAAAAAATTTTATCAAGTTGAAGCGCTATATTGGATTATGCATGATATTTTTAACTTTTTTCAATATCATACCAATTATCTTTATTCCATTTTGTTATATTATCAAATGAATTTTTTCAAAAATATGTCATGTAAAATGTAAAATTTTGTCAAGGCAGTATTTTTGAGTTTATATGTCAAATGAAAAACAATTATGATGTTTTTATGACTAAATAATATAAGAAAGCATGTTATAATTATTTATTTTCAAATAGTTAATAGTATAGATTTGTATTCTGGAATATTGAACAAACAAAATAATATTTTCATTTTCATATTTTTCCTTGATTTGACAAGTAAATTTTAAATTGAAATATTTACATTGATGTATACCATTCAAATTGGATTATAAAAGTTTTTTAGTGTTTCCTGGCTTTTATGCATACATATATCCCAATTATCACATTAAAATTTTGCATAACGACTCGATTTTTTTGGAGATTTGTCACGAATAGTCGCATCATCTCTTATTTTATTCTAATAATATTCCTTAGATGTTGATAATTAAAATCATCCCATTTTGAATTAACTATCTCAAATTGCATTAATGATTTTTAATATAATTAGTCTAGCAATTATCAAATGTGTTATATTTGATGTTGATGGGACTCTTCTAGATTCAGAAGGTTTCCTTGAAAAGTCTGTTTATGAATACACTAAGAAAGAAATGAGTGATGAATTAAAACAACGACTTCAAGGTAAAGGCACTTTAGCATTAGGTCAGGAAATCACAAAGTATTTCAACATATCAGAAGATCCATTAGAATTCATGGAAAAAATAGATGAAATAAATATTAGATTATTAAATGATGTTCAATTCCTTCCTGGTGCAAAAAGAATTGTAGAAAAGTTCCACAAGAGAAACATGAAAATGGGATTAGCAACAGGATCTCCTAAATTTTTGTTTGATGCTAAAATAAAACAGAATAAAAAAGTATTTGATAAATTTGATGCTGTGATAACCGGAGATCAAGTTGAGCACGGAAAACCGCATCCAGAGAGCTTCCTCCGCGCAATGAAAAGTTTGAATGTAACAGACCCATCAGAGTGTTTAGTTTTTGAAGATTCTGCGAACGGAGTAAAAGCAGCAGTTTCTTCTGGCATGCATTGCGTCATGGTGCCAAACAAAGCGCTTCCTTATGAAGAGGAGCTCAAAAGGTTAGATGCTAAGCCAACGATTATCTTAGACTCCTTGAATGATTTCAATTTTTCCCATTATGTATTCATGGGCAAACAAGAAATCAATAATGCAAACATAAACAATAATGAACTTTAGTAAAACATCATTTTCGACGCAATCTCTCTATTTTTATATATATTTATAGCATACTATAAAATTATTATCATGCTTTCATTAAGGAGTGTTATAATGAATTAAACATGATCAATTTCATATATGACACTATTTATATTATAGCTTAATGCCATTATGCCATATCAATATTTGAATTTATCGAATCAAAAAAGATTTTGTTGTATTAAGTGGTTGAGATGCATAGGATCGGAAGTGTATTGTGTTGTATCCTGTTTTTCTAGTGTATTACTCAAAATATTCTGAGATGCAAATTTGATAAATTGGTACTAGAGTTTTTGCACTTGATAGGTATGTTTATTTCTGTATTTATAGAGTTCATAATCATTTTTAGCTCAAAAAAGATATTCGATATGTTCATCATGAAATATATAAAAAGCATCAAATTGATGTGATATTGCATGTAATAGAAAGGATTTTTGAGTTTGTGGTAGCTATATCTATTCATTGAAGTTATTTTTGCGAGTCGTATTTTTTTCTTTGTAAGAATTCAGATTTCAAATGATCAACCGATATATCTCGATGATAAAATGCACTCTCTTATGTTTTAAACGAAAAAAACGATATTATTATAAAATGATGTAATATGACTTTTGTGCGAGCTATATACGCTAATTTGTTCATGTGTTAAATTAATGTCAATGTTATGGTTGTATGGGCTTAATCTGAAATCTCTCATCCTTTGTCTTTCGGCAGTGGCTTGAGATTTATTTGTCCGTAACAAAAAAAAAAATGAAATTTTATAAATTCTGCTCATTTCACGTTTTTTATATTGTATATCTTACCCCCATCATAAATATGCATTGTTGAATTTTTTGTTATTTCAAAATTTCAACAAAATCAAAAGGAAATTCGGACAAAATTTATTTCAGATTTTATGAAAAATGAAAAAATAACCAAAAATTTCTGTGAAATACGCCAAAAATGAAACGGCAGATAGGCTATATAATAGATTTGAAGCATAAATTATCAAGAAAAACAGCGTTTAAAAAGTACCGTTTGCGATATATAAATATTGTAAGTTATATACAGCAGAAATGATTCATTGCTTGTTAAGTATATCGTTATTTGAACTGCAATGAAGACCAATAACATGCTATAGGTGGCCAGCTCCAAAAATTTCAACTTTCTCATAATATAATCAACGACTAGCAGATTGATTTTCCTAGCAAAATGAACGAGATAATTCCTCTGGGTGTTGATGCATTTGTTTTGCTATAAATACCTTACACATTCAACGATTTGTAGAAATTTTATGCTTTCTGCCTCTTTTTAGGGTTTGTGTAAAATAAATGTAAGATTACAACTAAAATAAGATTTAATAAAACAAACAATGATATTAAATAAGA
This sequence comes from Trichomonas gallinae, assembly GCA_008369845.1. NCBI lineage: Eukaryota > Parabasalia > Trichomonadida > Trichomonadidae > Trichomonas > Trichomonas gallinae. The sequence continues at coordinate 16,164 of MRSU01009229.1, forward strand.
AAAATATTCTATTTGTGATTGAGCAAATTGAAAATATTGAGATACTTCTCATAATCATCTTGTGGAGGTGGAGGAAGTGGTGATTGTGGTGCCGAATCTTCACCTAATTTAGGAATAGTGTATTTAGGTTCAATTGAGTTGATTACGCATGTCTTCATATCATTTTTAGTGATGGCAACGAATATTGGATTTCCATTTGGTGATTGGACTGCTGTAACTGACTCTACTACTTCGTTTCTAGAAGATGATAAATCTTTAGCAACAAGATAGCAGGCTTCAATAACTGTGTGGTTATTGTATCCATTTCTCTTTACATGTTCTGTGGCTCTTTTGAATGGATTCTCAGTGCATACAGTTCCATCGGCATAATTCTTGGTTTCCACGGAAATGAATGTTTCCAAGTATGGTTTAAGAACCTCGTAATGTTTTGAGATGAATACATAGAGAGGGTATGATGTTTTGCAGATTCTATGAATATGGATATGTGTTAAAGGCTCTATTGCCTTAAGTACTGCAACAATGCATGATATATTTACTCTCTTAGCATATTTGTTTCTCCAAAGCTTTCCAATTTCAGGGTCATTCGAATATTGATTGAAAAATATAATTGCACTTTGCAATTCTTTTAGTCTAGATACTGTTTTGGGCTTGACGAATAGTGATCCTAGGTAATCGCGATGATTCTGCGTCAGTTTATCAAGAGATTTGCCGTAGATGTACATAGTCATGCTTAATAAATTTTGAAGAAATTTTTCATATAAAAAAACAAAAGAAGTGGAAAATTTCGGCAAAAATTTATGAAATCATTTGTTTACGTATAAGATGATATTTATTAATATGTAAAATGCTTTTTCAATTATTTCTCAAAAATCTTGTGAAGTTTTTCAATATTTTCTATGATTCCGTTGTCAAAAGGATTTTGAAAAATTTGCGCCTTTTTAACCTGAAAATCTCAATGTTTACATCATTTTAGATCGTTTTGCATTATCAGTTCCGATCAAAATTTTTTGAAATGAGAAACTTCAGAATTCGGAAGGTTCCAGTCGAAAACGTGACAATGGTGATCCAACTATATACATACTATAATAAATAGATTTTTTTGAAATTTGTTTGATGATCGATCCGGTGATGATCGAAAACGGCAATTAAACAATGAAAATTTGGGAAATTGGTGTTCTCTAATACTGCATTATCAAAGAGATCATCGTCAATTTTGGATCAAAATTTCATCGATAATTTCAAAAAATAAGAATTGTGACTAGCTATTTAAACAGTAAATTCTATTCACATCATATGAAAATTCTATGATGTCTGTTGTTTGTAAAAGCTGTTGTAAATTTGATCAAGGAATTTCACTTGTCTTCATATTAAGAGAAATGGTTGGGTTATTTACGTTCGTGTATAACCCACAGTATTAACCACATTAATATAATGCTTAACTGCACCTTATTAACTCGAGATCAAATTAAATCAAAAACTGAACGTTTTACACATGTATACATAGTCACCTCGACAAATTCTTAAAATTTATCGGTGAAATATGATGAACCGAAACACGTTTTAATCATCTGAAATATATTTGGAGTGAAAAATAGTGATTGAGCCTATAAGACGATTCCAATAGTGTCATTGAACTATTTTGATACTACAAATTCTGATATTATTATAAAAAGATCCAAAATTTGATTAAAAAGACTGCCAAAGCCAAGCAATTCATTCTAACTGAAAATATTGATCTTGTATATCCAAATGGCATCATCCTTACTATTCAATAAACATAATATGATTAGAAATGTTTTTAGGGATGCATATGATTGTAGAAATAGCTCTTAATTCAACTATTGATGCAGAATATCTGTACAAAATAGTGCTAACTAAATCCTATATTAAAGTTTCGCGATGAATGATTTTTTGACATGTAAAATTTATGTGACAAATTAATTCTTATGGCGCAAATTCCATTATGTCGCGAAAACCAATACAATGAAATCGTTTCTGCTTTATCAGCAGGAATTCGTCTTATTGTAATATCAGGACCAACATCATCAGGAAAAACATCGACAATTCAATCAATTTGCAAACGCGACGATCTAAATATGAAGAAACATCATATTTTTTGCGAAACAGATATGGAACTTGGCGCATTTTACACTAAATTAGCATCTGGATTTGCTGATAAAGAAAGGAAGCCAAGATCTTTCCAACAATTTATCGAATTCTTCGAATCTGCTTCTCCATCAGTCATTTTCATTGATTCATTCGATCTCCTTGGTGAAATTGGCAAGCAAATCTTTGCAACGTTTAAGTCTGCTGTGGAAGGAAATTTATTACCAAGCTTTTCTTTTGTTTTCAGTTCAAGAGTTTCACCAATTAATTTTACAAGTGATCCTCTCTCAGTTTTCAATATTGATTTCACTCCATATTCAGATTCGGAAATTATGCAAATTGTTCGAGCCGCAGGCAAAAATACAGACACAGATGAATTCATCGAGTACTTAGAAAAAGTTATACAAGTGTCACGTCCGCTTACTCATGATATTCGTGATATAATTTATATAACGTTCAAGTTAGAGAAATCAGAAGTCAGACCGGAGGACAAGCTCTTCCCCAAGATTATACTCAATGAACTTCGTTCAATTCGCGACAGTGTTCAATCGCGAATTGTTGATTTACCAAAAATCGGCTGTTTGCTTTTGGTTGCTGCTTTTATTGCATCAAAAACATCGTCATTGTCAGATGTTGCGCACTTAACTCGCGCTTCAAGGCGTGGAAGAAAACAAAAAACCTATTTGCAGCCACACGAATATGTAAGCCTTGGACGTATCATGGCCATCTCCAAGGCTCTTGATTTCCATCATTGCGATAACTTTGAATTCGATTATGCTGCTTATATTCAGCTTCATAATCTTCAATCTCTTAAACTTATCGAAATCCGCGGCGATATTAGACATGATCCAAAGATTAAGATCCTTGCTACAGAAGACGAAGTCAAATCTGTTGGTCTCAATGTTGAAATCGATGTTCAATATTATATTTCAGATGATGCTAATTAGTTTATTTTATTATGTTAAGTGGATGTAAAATAACAAATTTATTAATATAATTATTTAGTTTAATGTGGGAGAATTGATAATAATGCGATCATTTCACTTGTTCTTGGTTCTAGTTTGAGAACATTTTGATATAATAGCTCACCTTCTTCAAATGGATGCTTTTGCGTGTTATTTATTAAAGTGATCGAAAATTGAATTAAAAGATCAATCGCTGCGTCTTCTGTTTTGAATTTATCAATGGCATTTGATATTGATTCGATAATACCTGTTTGGATAATAGAATTTGCGATGAATTTGTTCAATGAGATGTTATTTAGATAAGATAATGCTTCCTTCATATCTATTCCGAATGATTCAGATGAATCTATAATATTCTTAGCATTGTAGCATAGCTGGCCTACAGATGTTGTATTTTCTTCAATAAATTTCTCTCGATATTCAACATTAGCAGAAATATTGCCTAGAATTCCAAAGCATGCTGCAATTACATTAGGATTCATCTCAGATGCAATGTATTCAATAATAGTTTCGCGATATTCATATATGTCTTCAAGATTCGATTCAAATCTGCTTAGTTCCCAAACAGCTTGAAGTAAACTTACTTTGAACGCTTCTTCTTCGTTGATGATATTATTGGCAATGCATTTGATCCATTGTTCTTCCTTAAAAATGTCATCTTTCAATTTCTGATTATCATTTTTCATTTTAATGATATCCGCATCTTGTTTTGCTTTACGCTGCCTTACCAGCTCATTGAATATCATCACCTGATGAAGTAAATCTTGTGAACATTCATTTGCTGTATGTATTTGCTCAAGAAAATCAGCTTCCATCAAAAATTAATTAATTTTGATGCTGCGAAAAGTGACAAAATCACATCAAAAAATTCTTTCCTATAAATTGTTGGGTGAGAGGATGATATGATAGAGGCTTTGGTGGCACAACAAAAATAACCAATAAGCATTTTTTTTTTGAGAGATCATTAAATACTTTCTCTATACATTAGCAAACAACGAAATATATTGGCATATAAGGAAATTTTTGTTTAATAACCCAAGCTATTGCAATCATGATTGAAATTGATAGCGAATATCTTACCAAGATGGAGCACACGATAATGCTAAACATTCTTATTCTCATCAACTCACGAAGTTATATATGCTCACTGTATTCGTAAATAACATTGTAAATGATGTAATGATGATATAATGATGTTAGTTCCTTAAAATCATTTTTTTGACAAATAATTCTCTAATTTGTCATTGTAAATTTATCAATCATTTTTTTGACAATGTAAAATATTCAAAAATTAGCGTTAAAAATTAAAAACCTCAATATGACATTCTTATAAAATCCATTTATTTCACCCAATGCTTTCACACCCGTAAAATTAAAAATTTAGAAGATGTAAAAATGATTTGTCAAAAATTTTGTAAAAACAAATTCGAGCAAAACTGCGTACAAACCATTCATATAAACATATAGATTATATATTTCGTACTTATAAAACTCAAAACGAGTTTAAATCATAAAATAAATAATAATTTAAAAAATAGGGATAGAATGAGTAAAAGAATGCAGATTTGCATAAAAAAGAAAAATTGTGAAGTGACCTATCGGAATTATGATCGTCACCTTGTTTTCAATATTATGTCTATTTTATAATGTCGCTTAAATCAATTGCCGTCTTAACATCAGGTGGTGATAACGCTGGCCTCAATGCTGCTGTCCGTGCCATCACACGTGTTGGCATTGCTAAGGGCTTGAGAGTCTATGGCGTCCAGAGAGGTTATCGCGGACTCGTTGAAGGCCAAATTTTCGAATTAAACAATCGTAAGGTTTCAGGAAAGATGGGCCTTGGTGGCACATTCATTGGTACAGCTCGTCTCCCAGAATGGGCTAAGGATCCAAAGATTCGCCGTGAAGCTATCCGTAACATGAATCGCCACGACATTGAAGGCCTCATTGTTATAGGTGGCAATGGATCTTTGTCCGGTGCATCATTACTCGCAAAAGAAGGCTTCCCAGTTATCGGTATTCCAGGATCAATCGATGACGATGTCAATGGAACAGAAATCTGCGTTGGTGTCGATACAGCTCTCAACATCATCATTGAAGCTATCGATCGTATTCGCGATTGCGCTTCTTCTATTCAGCGTGCTTTCGTTATTGAAGTTATGGGTCGTGATTCTGGCGCTCTCGCTTTAATGTCCGCTGCTGCTACAGGTGCTGAAGTCTGCCTTGTTCCAGAACTTCCATCTCCACCAATGGAGAAAATTGCTGAAACAATTACAAACGCATACACCAAGGGTAAGCCACACGCCATCATCGTTGTCGCTGAAGGCTGGAAGCCAGGCACAAACAAGCTTGTCGAATACTTGAACTCTAAGCAGGATGAAACAGGTTTCGACGTTAGAACAACAGTTCTTGGTTACACACAGCGTGGTGGTTCCCCATCTAACATTGATAGGTACTACGGCACTGCCATGGGTGCTTATGCAGTTGAAGCAATCATGAATGGTGAATCAGGCAAGATGGTTGGCGTTCAGAACGGTAAACTCGCTTTGATTCCTCTCGAAACACTTGTTGGCAAGCTCAAACCAATCAACACCGATCTCATGAAATTATACAATACACTCGATAATTAAATTCGTTTTGCTCGGCTTTTAAACTAAAGATAAGAATTCTATTTTAGCAATATCAACTAATTCATATCATATTGAGATCGAATATTTTTTTTTTATAGTTTTTAGGTGCGCAGCTTCTCAATAAAGTCCGAACGTTTTAATCTAATGTTGGGTTTTATTGATAGATTTTGGATGAAAATCCAAAATATTGATTTGCTCTAAAACTAACTATATTTGAAAACCATTCAAAGAGTAACATAATATTCTCAAATAAAATCTTGTCATATGTGATAAATTTATATTGAAAAAAATTATTGATGAATTTAGAGTCAAATATTTGAAAAATGGATAGAATGAGAGCAATAATGGAAGTTTTATACGACATTAGTTAAATAAATAAAGAAATTAATAATGATTTGTTTAACCTTTTTACAAAAACATTGCTATTGTTTATAAAAACGCATATAAAGACTATTCCATGAATAAAATACAAAAAATATAAATCAAAAAGTGACAAAATCTCATGGTAAACAAATCTATAACATTTATTATTGCCATATTTGCTGGCTTGGTAACAACAACTGCCGGCATTGGTATGGGCCTATATTCATACCAGTGGTGGGATGAGGTCAGAATTCTCTATCCTGCTTATGGCGGAAGATGGCTGATTCTTCCAATTCTCACAGAAATATGTTGGATTGGTAGTATAACATACTTAGTACTTCTTGCACTGACTTGCATTGCTTCAACATCTAAAATATGCGGAGAACAGCTTCCAAGAGTTGTTCTTGTCTTTGTTTGCATTGGAGTTCTCTTAACTCTCGGCTCATCTGTCGCCTTGGTCATCGAAACAACAGAAAAAGAATGCCAAAAGATGCGCAATTACCCCAAAAGGAAGCCATCACCCGATGTTCTCAAAAAATGGAGATCTTGGCTCGAAGATTATACAGATCAGATGGATCCAGACGAAAAAGACAAATTCAGGTTTGAGTACGATTATTATACATGTGATAAACATGACCGTAATATTTGGATTTGGGTTGGCTTCACAATAGCTTCTGTTGTGTCTGGAATTGCTTACATTATATTCTATCAAATAGAAAAGAAACGTTTCCAAGACGTTCTTGAAGGAACACCACTTTCACAAGGTAATTATCATTACCATTAATCATGCAGCTTTAGTTTTGTAGTAGTTTAATAAATACATCTATTCTTCAAAATATACTTGCAAAAAAGATTATGAAATTTATAGCGCCAAAAAATTGTCACGGAGGTATTACATGGCGTTTATCTCCAAGTATGATGGTTATTCATCATCAATACTTCTAGTGGTCAAAGAGTAGTACATACTGAATTATATTACTTAAATGCAAGCGCATGTTTACGTAGTTATAGCAAAATTAATCATCATTTACGGCTTTGTAAAAACCATAAATATTTGACATGTAAAATTAGATATTTGACATATAAACATTTATTAATCCATATATTTGTCATGTAAAGTATCAGCATATAATTGACATGTAAATATTCAATAATTCAAATACTTGACATGTAAATTATTTCATAATTGAAATATTTGACACGTAAATTATCAATAATTCAAATATTTGACATGTAAATATGACACTTTTCCAGATTAAAAACGTCCATTTTACAAACAAACAAAACAAAAAAATGGAGGAACTTCAAGCTTTGATCCGCGACAAACCAGAGCTTAAGCAGTACTTAGAAGAGAAGCTCTTTCCAACATTAACAGATGGTTTCGAAGCACTTCTTGTAGAAGAGGATTTAATGAGCAAACGTGTTAATTCAGGCGAAAAGCTTCCAGAAATTCAGCCAATTTTATTCTTAGCGCAGTACTTAATGAGGCATAATCCAAATGCCTGAAAAAATTGTTTTAATTTTAATGCAGTTAATAAATTGTTGATTATCCCAAAATTACCGATTCTTTATAAATTACATAAAACAAAAGTAAGTATTTTAAATAACTGAATGACAAAAAGGCTTTAATAATATAATATAAAAAAATATTAAAGAAAAAATTAGTGCTTACTAATTCTATAGCAGTTCTGAAGTCCACCATGTGGAATAATATATTCTTTGTCTACAAGTTTCTTGAGGCATAAATCAATATCTTCATCTGTTGGATTAAACTTCGGTTTGAGTGTATTATATACAGTTTCCTTGATCTCATTGACAGTAGCTGGTCTACGGCCCTTAAGGAACTTGCAAATGGCTGCTTCTATCTGATCATTGCAATTATCGAAATGAACGTCTTCAACAGTCCTCTTTTGTATCTCATTGGACATTGATTGCAAGCTGTTAGCGTTTGAAGGCGGTCCGACGAATACAAAGTTGCTTCCACGTTGTTCGATAATTTTGAAGTTAATTAAACTCTGCATCGCTTTCTGCAAGTCCGCTGTGTCGATCTCCAGCTCAGTTTTCAGCTCTTGGAATGTTATTCCATTGTTTTCCAGGATTCGTTGAACAATGCAAGCGTGAAGCAGATTTAACGAGAAAGTATTTGTTCCATCCGAGAATTCAACAGACGAGTAGTTGTCTGTTGGCCTAACGAGCTTCTTGGCTCTGTCAAAGTCGCTGATTTCAAGAGATCTGACGAATAATTCTTCAAAGAAAGGCGGAAGCTTGTAATTAATGGGCTTTAATATGCCCCAGTTGTATGAATACAAGATGAATATGTGCATCTGAGTGTTTCCAACTGTGCACAACATAAGGGAAGGATCTGAAAAATCATCTAAAATCTTTCCAATGTGATCAAGGCTGACTTTATTGGCTCTGAAGAATTCGTAAAGTTCTCTCTCTTTTTCAACTGTTGTTGTGCTGGAAAGAAGACGTCTTGTTAGGTATCTTGCATATTGCTCCGAAAAACTGGCATCGTTATCAAGGAACTTGCAAAGTGGAGCAATAGATGGAAGCGGATCTTGATTCATGTCATGATAAGCGCATAATTTGTCTGTAAATTGTTGTTCATCAAGATATCTATTGAATGAAGACTTAATTTCAGAAGAAAAGCTGTTATTGAGGGCCTCTGTGTTAAGCCTGCATGCATCATTGTATGCTTTAGAGGTATTTTCGCAGAATTCTGGGAATGGAGATTCTGGGAATGATTCTAGGAGGTCTTTGAGGTATTCTTTGAATGAAGCGGATAATTTGTTCATCCATTCTTTGCGTCCAAACTGAATTACTTCGAATAAAGTAGAAATTGTTCCAGTTTCAATTGCTTCTTTGATTGACTTCGTTGAAATGATGCGTTCGAGCTCGTTATCAATGACAAGTGCATTGAATAACTCGCGTAAGTGTTGTTTCGTATGTGGAGGAAGTGCATTATCAATTCCTTCGTGAATTCTCATGTATGTTGAGTGAATAAGCCTGATCTCGTCCATTGTATTCTGGCACTCGCTGAATGGGATCGATTGAATGTAGAATTTAAGTTCGGTTTGAAATGTGTTGCTAAATATCTTAACATAGAGGTCAAGTGCCACCTTATAGATATATACAGATATTTTTGTCACTTCTTTCGGTATTGGAACGTTATTTCGAAGAAAAGAAGAAAATACTTCAGTGACAGCTTTTTGTAGTGATAAGATTGTCGCTTCGTTATAGAAGTATTTCGTGAGTATCTGGTTTGTCGCGAGTCCTGCAATTGTTTCGCTTTCTTTTTCTCCAATCGTAGAATCATAATATGTGAAAATACTCATTAAAATTTCAACATTTCTTCGATAAGTTTCTAGTTTGTTGTAAAACATTTCGAGATCTGTATCACCGTGCGTTGGAACTTGCGTTAATTCATCTATGATATGTAAAATCGAGGGTTTGAGATCCATTTTTTGCTCCATCGAATTCCATATCGCCATGTACACATCGTCGAAGCAACATGTCGATGGACTGTTGATGAAATTCATTATAAGATCCACAAGTTCTTGATTCATGATAAAAAAAAATTTGTAAAGTGACTTTAAAAAATATCCATTTTTTCTATCATTTCTGTTATCTTCATGCATTTTGCACCTGAAATTTTATATTTTTAGCGATTTTTGTTTTATATTATAAATTGTTTGTTGAAAAATTATTTATTTGGATACATAACATTTATATATTCATATAACTTAATCTAATTTTGTAATCCTAGTGACACAATTCCTATTTTTATTATCAAAATTTGATATTTTCGTTTTAAGCTCTTCATTCCATGTTTTTTCCAATCTGTTTGATTTATGTGATAATATGTAAGATTGTTAATTGGCTAATTTATATAAAATCAAATTCCAAATTTTATATTTTCATTTTTAGATCACAATTCCATGTTTTTTAGAATCCACTCTATATACATGATAATAATTAAATCAACGAAATAGTAATTTTATTATTATCAAATTTTATATTTTTGCTTTTAGATCTTCACTTCATGTTTTTAAAACCAATTCTTAATATTTGATAATTGTCCAATCTGCTAATTACTAATTTATTAAATGAAAAATTTGATATAATCAAATTAATGAAGAAATTTGATATGTATATGAAAAATCAATAAGACAATTTATAAATAGCTAAGCTTTTGTATGTATATATATAAAACAATAAAAAATAAAATTTTCAATCTTCTTCTTCGTCTTCTTCATCGAAATCTTCTTCTTCATCGTCTGATCCACAGTTCTTAATATCATTTATTGTAATCGGAATTGTGAAAATCTGCTTTTCATAATTTTTATCATCCTCAAAGACATAAAATGGAGCTTTAGAGAAAATATCAACAGGTTGATCAGACAAATCCTCGACTTTTCTTGCACCACTCTCGAAATCTTGGTCGAATTCGTTTTCTGGCTCTTGATACATTTCATTTGCGAACATATTATCGAGTTCAGGAACTGAATGCACCCACCTGTTCTTGTATACAGCTCTCCAAACGTGGATGCCCTTTGAAGCTCGCGCGTAAACAATTGGATGAACTGGATGGAAAATAAGTTGAAGAATTGCTTCTCTGGGGCCATTTGTAAAGCTTTTACGCAGAGAAAATCTATCTAGTTCGTATGCTGTGAATGAAGCGTCAGTAATTTCAGCGGTTCCAAAGATAATATGTTCATCGTGGCGATCGAAGCTTGCTGTCGAGAATCTGGTATCACCGACGTGATCGCAGAACTTGTGTAAGAATTCCCCTGTGCCAAGATTAAGCAAATGAGCAGCTCCTGCTTTATCGATAATAATTGCTAAGTCTCCTTTATGGGAAACTTCGATTGAATGGATGCTTTTGCGGGCTGGGGCATCGAATGATTTGATTACCGTTCCGTTTTGTGTATCAATTAATGAAATTTTTGTATTTTTAGCGACAATTATATTATCATTTGGTAAAATATTGAAAACATTGTATTGCCCTGGAAACTGTCTGCCTGTTTTCTCAGCAAGATTGAGCTGATTAAGCGAAACTTGTGATTGAGTTAAATAATAAATAATTGTTGGATTTTTCTTCGAAAATTGAAGACCAATAATCTTATCTTCGAAATCTTGTGAGAAAATCGTCTCTCTTGTTTCGATATTGTGAATAGTTATGTTTTTGTTATCGCAATGTGCAACAAATAATCCATCTCTTGAGAAGGAAATATCAATAACCGCAGATTTATGCTTGAATATTTCAATATTTCCGCATCCAGAAAAAGAATCAACGAGTTGTGTTTGGCCATTAACAAGACCGACGCCTAATATACCGCCATGATACGAAATAGCCATGCACGATGTTTTCGCCTTGAAATTGTATGTTATACTGTACCAGTCTGGAAGGTCTATATATAGATCATCAAGTAGAGTATGAAAACTCATTTTTTTAAATCCATAAAACAGGGGGTGACACCAATTTTTTTAATAAATAAATTAGGGGGTGACACCATTTTTTTTATAAATAAATTAGGGGGTGATACCAAAATTATTTTTTTAATGGTGATCTAACCTTCATAACTCTGAATTGGCTATACTTACAAGCTTTAAACTTACATATGATTTACTATTGTTTTTGGAGATGATATTCCATATATAGATGTGTCTTTATATATGCTAAATTTGTCGAAAATAAAATTCTATTTTAGGGGTAACACTAAATATATAGAACTAATAAAACAGGGGCCGACACCATTTTTTTAAATAAATAAAACAGGGGGTGACACCAAATAATAAAAATATATTTTAACAAAAATAATCTTATTTATGATATATTTATATATCATACACATTGATTATTAAATTATTTTTGTTATATCGTGGATTTTAAATTAGGAATAATATTTCATTAACTGTTGGTAGTAAAGAATGAGAAAAATGGAAGTAATATACACGATTAGGCTTTAAAAATGTATGAATTGTTAACGTAAAAACATAATTTTTGGAATCTAAAAAACGAAATTCGCGAATTTAAAAAAATTTTACATGGCTCTGGTAGTTTCTTGGACATCTGATGGTGGAATATCCTGGAATGCTTGCATTCTGCCTGGATTGACATCTTCTGGTGTTTCACATACGTGTACTGGCGCTTTAACGCAGTCATCTGGATTTTCAGCCTTTTTGGAAGCATCTGGTAAGCCTTCTGGAATGATTGGTACTACTGGCTCATCATTCTTCTGTTGCTCATCCGCTTCTTTGCACATGAGAAATTTATGGCGTTAAGATCCAATTTTTGACGTGTAAATTAAATTTTTAAAATTTTTGTCATGTAAAAATTAAATTTGATTTCTAAAAAATGTGTTGCCACCTGGTCTTCCCAGTGGATTTCTTCCAAATTAAGGCGATAGATACAACGAGATCATAATATTATTTTGTCATTAAAATGTTCGCAGATTACAATATTATTTCCAAATTAAGGCGATTTAGAAGTAACGATTATTTCAATAATATTTTGTCATAAAAATGTTCGATTTATAAGTCAAAAACAGAATGATGTAGTACTGAAATATGTGATGAAGATTAAATGCAATAATTTTTGTTAATAACTTCACATGCGTTCACATTTAGGCAATATTATTGAGTATGTACCACTCTTTGACCACTAGAAGTATTGATGAAGTTTAACATTCAACGTTGGAGATAAACATCATACAATACTGCCGTGACAAGTACATTTATCAAAAATGTTCGGGTATGCCAAATTTAAAGTTGGAAAAAACGATTATTAATAATCATGGTGATTGAATGTCTGTAGAAATGGATACGAGTTGATAAAAATCGCATCAAATACTGCTGTTTCTTGAGCAATACTCTTCAATGAATCTATTTATTGAAGAATCTGAAGTAAAAAGTAACGGTTCTCGAATAATTTGATTGTTATATGCTTTTCTAGGCTGCCCAGCTAAAAGTAGTTGATACAATTCAAGCTAATGCAAGCTAAGCAGACTCGAAAAGTGGATCAAACGTAATATTTAGGAAATGTGAAGTTTCTTGCTAATATTTTGCTGGAACTACAAGCTAAGAACATAATAATTGTATCTTAGGCGGTTGTAACGGCAAATACAGAACGGAGTAGAAATGTCGACTATTTAGTGTGGAGTAACAGGAGCTTTTGCGTCCATTTGCCTCATATGTTACTACAATAAAGCAAACTACGAGGTATTTTAGCGCATAAGCTATAAAATTTGCAATTGAATGAGAACTGAAGACCTCTACAGGGTGTTTATGCTCATCTTTCATTCCAATAATGCTAAACCAGCCGGCATAGGTGCTGTTTGAATGGGAAGATGAGTGCAATGAGATGCATAATAATATGTCATTGCTTTATTTATATGCTTTGAATAATAAAGCAAAACTTTTTTATCATCAAATAATTAGTTTGTTTTTTGTCATGTAAATTATATTCACAGTACTTCTGCCACGTAAATATAATTTACGAATCAAAAATCGGATCTTTAATTCAAAATACTGGTTTTAAATACGTTCATGCATGAAAACCATATTTTTATCATCAAAAAAATGTTTGGAGATTTCGTGAATATTGATGTTTTTATAAATGAGAGCAGAAGTCATGAAATCTCCTCCCTCATTGTAGATTCTTTATATGATTCATTAAATGATGATTCCTTTTACAATAGATTCGAAACTGAGGATGATAGAGAATTTATTTTCGATTTTTTACTCAATTCTTTAAATGTTCCAGAAAAATGCTTAAGTTCATATGAAGTGTTATCAAAATTATTCATTTCGCTACCTTACAAACATAATTTATCGCAGGAAATCTATAATTCATATCTTCAAAAGCTTCTAATCTCAACACAACCAATATTAAGTGACAATACATCACAAAAAGTACAATTTGAGACTCTAAATTTCATCAGCAATCTGCTTTCATTTAATGATGAAGAATATTTGAACTTTTTCTACGAAGACACATGGCTTGTGCTTCTAAATACTCTTACCAATTGTATTAATACAAGTATCAACTTATATTTCGATCAGAAACTTGGCGCATTTGTAAATTGCGTTTTATTAGCACGTGTTTCCAAATTTAAATTATATAAAGCAGTGGATTGCTTCATGCAGAATTTTATAAATGTTCCACATCAAGAATTCTACTTAACAAATTATTATTTTCAAGTTTTAACGCGATTTTTCAAGTTTCCGACAAAAGATGCAACACCAATCGAATTATTATCGCATAAATACTCAATTTACCTTTTAACACAAATGAATAAGTTATGTTCAGAACAAAATAAATCGGAATGTTTCACAAACATTTTATCAATCGAAAATGAGTTCAACACATCTTCACATCCGTTTTTGAAGCCACTTTTTCCTGTCAATCAAGTTTTACGCTTATTTGCTGATTGTATTTTCATAAATCCTTGTAATTGTTTATCCATCATTTGCCATTTGAATATGCTCAGTTCATGCAGTTTAGAAAATGATTCTCCTTGGGCCAAAATCTTCATTAATTTTATTTCAAATTATTTACACGGAAAAGATTTGTCACCTGATGAAATGTCAGCATTATCCATTCTCTCAGCATCAAATACATACATAACACGCGAAATTTTCCCTGTTTTGGTCAAAAAATACGAAAATTCAAATCAAGCTTTCATTCATCATCAATCTACGCTTTTATCTAACTTGTATCAGCTTGGTGTTGCCCTTGAGTCTGATAATTTTATCAACGAAACGAAGAAAATGATGAGCAAACTTGATTTATCGAAAATAGAAAAACCAGATTACAAAATTTCGTTATTTTTCCATGCATTAACGACAAAATGCATCTATATCATGTCATTTCTGATGCATCCAGACGCGCAACAGCTAGATTTCAGGTTAATTTCTTCGTATTTATTATTATTATCTCTAGTTCCATCTTTTACAGGTGGAAATGCGATGGCCATCGAAAACTACTTTTACAGTGTCCTAAAAATGCTAGAAGACATAAACTGCGAAGAGATTTTACCTCAAATCGCAATAGCAGCAATTTCGCTACATAAGTTTACCGATTTGTTCGCCAGCGCGCCTATGATTGTCTCCATGCTGTTTAAATTGGCGGAGAAGTACAGCTCAAAAATGCTTCTATTGGTAGCAAAAGCGTGCACAGGCATGATGTGCACACCAAAATTCGCTGAAGAAGTTGCCAAGAACGGAAAAACGAGAACGATGGTGATGAACAGCAAAATTTTGACATTTATAGAACCAGACAACCCTGAAGAACCATTGCAGTTATTAGTGAGAAAGACAACAGGTATATACTATCTTAGGATACTAGACAAACAGTTATACACAGAGCCACAGCTGGCAAAAATCAAAAAGGATATATATAGTATAGAAGAAATTCTTAATGATAGTGATGGACCTTTTAGTCGTGCAAACTTGCAAACAAACTTCGTGAAACATTCAAATAGGACATCAAACTTCTTGCAGTCAATGGGTATCATTGATATTCCTCCTGAATCTAATGTTTCAACAAAGAAATTCGATGATTATTGCATCATTCCTGAATTTTTCGTGAGAATTGTCAACATCAATTTGCATTCAACTGATTATAGTGGAAATAACCCAGGATCAAGGTATATAAGGTTCAAAGAAGACCTTGGAGAATCATATGATGCACAAATGTGCAAAATTACATTCAAAGAAAATATATCATCGCCTGTTGTTGTGATATTTAATGAAACGAAGATGAGATTTAACAAAAACATCAGTGATTTAAATGAGCCTGTTGTATTGTATGTTTCTATGAACGATCAAACTTGCGAATATGATCAATTAACATATTTAATAAGAGCGGTGAGACTAAGTAAGACGAAAATCATTTTTCCTATGGCAGAAGACTCTGATCACTTATGTGCTGCAAAGAATCTCGCGAAATTTATTTTCTCTTTCGTTTTTTATTTCCTTGGAAGTTATTCTTCGGATGAAAACAGCACTGTTCCTGATATACTTGTTCCATTTATCAGGAATTGCGAAGAAAGACTCAGATTCTTTAATAATATTCAATAAATTGTTTTGTATGAATGTTTTAACTTTGATTTTGATATTTTACATGCGCTTAGTAGATATGAATATAAATTTTGGTTTAATAACAATTATTTTAAATTTCAAAATTAAATATTTAAATATGAGAGAAATGTTTGAAAAAATAAAGTCTGAAATAGTAGAGTTTTATACACTAGTGTTTTAAAATAACAATGTTGAAGATTATTTTGTATATGATTCAACATAATAAGCTGTTTGTGTTTTAACGGCAGGCGGTTTGTAATCGAGTGCAAGCTTCATTGTTTCTGTCTTTTGGATGACAAGCTGAACACGTTTTTTGGCGAGATCTAATCTGTCACATATATTATTTAAGCGTTGTATTCCACCTTGAAGGTCTTCCTTAGGAAGCTTTTCCTGGATTTGTTCGAATTGTTGCAATAAAGCAGCAATTTTTTGAACGACTTCAGCTTGTTCTTTCTTTACGGACTCAATTTGCTTGTGGGTGACAGACTCAAGTGTTTTGCAGCACGACAAAATTTCTGTGTCAATAACCTGCAGCGATTCTTCGCGTTTACTCATTTATATTGTCACTTTTACAAATAAACTCACACTTTTTCATTTGGAATCTGTCATGTAAAACGACAAATTTGACAAATACAAAATATTTTTCTTTCTCACTAACAGCATCAAAAACAATGCTCAAAAAGCACTTTCTCTTTTTTTATCTTTTTCCATCATTGAACAGATATAGGGAAGAATATTAAAATCCATGCAGAGAATCCAAGGTCATGTGCAACCAATAATTCGAATAAAACATAATTTATTAATGATTTATCAATTTAAAATTTCTGCCGTTTTGAAATTTACATGACATTTTTTGATGTCAATAATAATGGAACATATAAATTTGATACTATATTGAAGAATGGCACTATCTATTAAAGTAATATGATGTCAACGCAAAAAAAAAAAAAAAAAAAAAAAAAAAAAAAA